>CAUYPK010093920.1:0-12802 GCA_963574355.1 Loris lydekkerianus
TGAATATTTTATGAGGAGGACTCCCCAGGCAATTGAAGCAGTATCAAAAATACACTATTGGGACCTGATCAAACTAAAAAGCTTCTGCACAGCCAAGAACATAGTGAGTAAAGCAAGCAGACAGCCCTCAGAATGGGAGAAGATATTTGCAGGTTATGTCTCTGACAAAGGTTTAATAATCCAAATCCATAGAGAACGCAAATTTATTAGCAAGAAAAGAACAAGTGATCCCATCTCAGGCTGGGCAAGGGATTTGAAGAGAAACTTCTCTGAGGAAGACAGGCACACGGCCTACAGACATATGAAAATATGCTCATCATCCTTAATCAAAGAAATGGAAATCAAAACTACTTTGAGATATCATCTAACTCCAATAAGATTAGCCCAAATCACTAAATCCCAAAACCAGAGATGTTGGCATGGGTGTGAAGAAAAGCACTTCTACACTGCTGGTGGGAATGCAAACTAATTCGTTCCTTTTGGAAAGAAGTTTGGAGAACACTTAGAGAACTAAAAATAGACCTGCCATTCGATCCTATAATTTCTCTATTAGGTATATATCCAGAAGACCAAAAATCACACCTTAACAAAGATATTTGTTCCCGAATGTTTATTGCAGCCCAATTCATAATTGCTAAGTCATGGAAAAAGCCCAAGTGCCCATCAACCCAAGAATGGATTAATAAATTGTGGTATATGTACACCATGGAATATTATGCAGCCTTAAAGACAGAGACTTTACCTCTTTCATATTTACATGGATGGAGGTGGAACACAATTTTCTTAGCAAAGTATCTCAAGAACGGAAGAAAAATCATCTAATGTACTCAGCCCTACTATGAAACTAATTTATAGCTTTCGTATGAAAGCTATAACCCAATTAGAGCCCAAGAATATGGGGAAAGGGGAAAGGGAGGGGAGGAGGAAGGTTGGGTGGAGGGAGGGGACCACACCTACAGTGCATCTTACAAGGGTACATATGAAACTTCCTAAATGTAGAATATAAATGTCTTAACACAATAACTAGGAAAATGCCATGAAGGCTATATTAACCAGTTTGATGAAAATATTTCAAATTGTATATAAAACCAGCACACTGTACCCCATGACTGCATTAATGTATACAGCTATGATTTAATAAAAAGAAAGAAAGAAAGAAAGAAAGAAAGAAAGAAAGAGAAAGAAAGAAAGAAAGAAAGAAAGAAAGAAAGAAAGAAAGAAAGAAAGAAAGAAAAGAAAGAAATTGGCCTATGAAATGAAAACTATTATCAGAAACAAGCCTACTTGGGGAACCTAGGCTGAGTATTCATCTTCTCCATCGGTCACTGACTCTGCTACAATTGATACTCCTTATTTATAGTAGTGCCCTTCATCTCATCATTGTTATCACTCGGAGAAGACAGCTAAAATTTAAAAGTAATTACATAAATCGAACAATGGCATGTGGGATTCAAGTGCTAGGAGGGAATTTCATAAACTCTTCAGTATAAATAAAAGCAAAGGGAGAGAAAAATGAATCCAAGGAATACATGTATTTTTAGTTCTAAAATTAGATAAAACATCTTATGTTGGAAAAATAGGGCTATCATGGCACACATTACTAACACAGTGTAAGAATTTCACATAGTCAATCTATGTTCTATCAAAAGGAACTTTTCCAAGGATAGTCATGTAATAATTTCAGAAAATCAGATCCTATATTACTAGAGAGATGGATATGTAGCTATATTGCTCTAGTAAAGATAAACTAAAACCAGTATTCACTATTTTTAGAAGCAAACTAAAAACATGCATCAATATCAAAATGAATCTAAAATTTGAAATAATCATTAAATAAAAGTGAGGAACAATTAGACCAGGGTAATTAAAAATAACAAATTGTACAAATGGAAGCAATTGGTTAGCTGGAGGAATCTGGGCATACAAATAACATGAATCAACAGTACGGCCCCACTATTTTAGAAGAAATGATATTGCAATAAATGCAAACGATCTATAAGCTAAGATAACTTAATATTTGAATTTCCACATCTTAACATAAGCCAAAATAAAGGGTCACAGTCATTTTAATCTTGCTCCTAAGTCTTTGAATATAGTAGGTACTCCATAAAAATTACTGGTTAGGCTCGGCGCTTATAGTTCAGTGGCGAGGGCACCAGCCACATACACCAGGGCTGGCAGGTTCAAACCCAGCCCGGGCCTGCCACACGATGACAACTACAACTATAACAGCAGCAACAAAAATAGCCAGGTGCCTGTAGTCCCAGCTACTGGGAGGCTGAGGCAAGAGAACTGCTTAAGCCCAAGAGTTTGAGGTTGCTGTGAGCTGTGATGCAACAGCATTCTACCAAAGGGCAACATAGTAAGACTCTGTCTCAAAAAAAAAAAAAAAAAAAAAATTACTGGCTAAATGAAGATCATTAAATAAGAACCTGGAGCCTCTGAGTAGCCAGGGGTCCCCACTGCCAAAACAAACCTGAACGCATAGGATGTGTTACTATCTTAGTAAAAAATCCATAATTAAAATACTGCAGGAAACAATGGTATGTGACCCCAAACTCTGTCCTCAGAGTTTAAGGACAAGGTATTGAGGAGAAAATCAAGGAGTCATCATCCTTCCACAGGGAACATAGCAGCTCTTAAAATCCTGATAGACATGTTAAGAAGATGGTCTGCTAAGGAAATAGATGGGAGGTTAAATTATTTAATTGGAAAAGCCAAGGGTAAGAATGAGGTAAGCTCTGACATAAGGAGCATTACTGTTGAGCTGGTGTCCCCAGCCACCAGTGTAGAACGTGAAGCGTCAACCAGCTCAGCATCTTCTGCAGTTATCAAAAATTTCTGCAGAATACACTGGTCTTCTGAAAGTGCTAGAAGACTGTCATTTCACATGATAAACCACACTAGAATATTTGGTAATAAGATTATCTTTTAATCTAAAAAATGAATGAAGAAGGTACAAAATAAGAAAATGGTAAAGCTCTGTTCATTTATGATAAACTTGAAGAGAGGAATCTCACCCCCATTTATCTGTTTTCCCTCATTCCTACCGATGACGTCTAGGCTTTTGTTTACTTATCAGTTCAGTATAATAATGCTAAAGTTAGTAATTCTTTATACTTAAAGTTTTAAAAAGATTTTTATTATGCCTACATAAAATGGGATTTAAAAAGTTTAATTTTATTTCTAAAAAGCATTTAATTAACAAGGTGATCAAAATTAAGATATTTTTAAAAATAACATTAATAATGAAAACTTTTTAAATGATAATCAAGATAACTTTATTAGTGGCAATTCTAATTCTTAAATCTCTAATTAGAAATACAGTAAAAATATTATATAAAATTCTCTTTTCTGACAAGATTAAAGAAATCATTATCAGCCTTTGAGAATAGAAATAATAAAGTGACAGGTAAATATTACTATAAACTGAGAAGATATCTGGCTTTTACTATTTTTAGAATAGATCTATCACTTAAGAATCATGTTAAAAATTAATAAGAAGTTTTTAAAAAGTAATCAGCTTCTAGGTTTATGGTAATTGCCCTATAACAGTTTTAAAATAAACAGTATATTTAGATAAATGCACTTAACATATAGTTGTTTAAAGAATATTAAAATTTTAATAGTGAGATGAATCAATGACAAGAAACTATCATCTCCCTCGGGAAAAAGACACTAAATACTATACAATAAAACATTGTAATCCAAATTCCAAAAACATTGGAATCCTAAATTACTTTCTGATGTCAAGAAAGTCAATTTAGTGATTTAATTTTCCACAAAATTAGTAATCACTATTACTTCTATACCAAAAGAGGTATAAATTAGGGAAAAGAGTAAATCTATGAAGATTTAAAAATTGTTCCTATCCACTTCTAATCTCCTTTAAGATGTGATGATTTATGGCTCTGATTATAATTTTCAGGAAATATACAAGAAATCCATGTCAAATAAAAACAGTGGACTTCAAAGGCACGAGCTTTTGTCACTTTATTGTTAACCAATGAATATTGTCCAAAATTAGAGATGTAACTGTAACTTAATTGTACAATACAAATTATGCTACTGGCAAAAGCCTGTTGGTATTTACCAAATATTCACTAGTGTATTTTTACGTTGCTATATGAACATGTGCTCTCAACTGCTATGATAAAAGCTATAATTGATTTAATCCCTATGAAGACCCATATTACAAATGGTTGTTCTTGTTTAGAAAAATTCATACAGCTTTAAAAATGGATCAAATCCATTTTAATCCTAATCTACAAATAGATTATAAACAGCAAATATAACGTAATTTTTCAACACTGTATCAAACTGATGTAGCAATGGTAGGGCACACAACTCAAAATGAGGAAAATTAATAAAAATTCACTGGAAATTCAGATTTTTCACTTCTTATGGCAATTGCTTTAAGGTGAACACATATGTCTCAAAGCATGAATAGCAGAGTCCACCAGCACGTTCTGTAACACACTACAGGTGTAAGCATTTCTTTCTATGGGGTTTTGAAGCATGTGCACAACCAAAGTACAACAGTCACTTCAAGGCTAACCAGTTACCTTTTGTCCTACAAAGTCCAAAAATATATATTAAATGCAACCTTTCCTTTGTATAATGGTCTGCCCAGATTAATCCTTTTAAAGTCAGCAAAATCAAAAAAGCACGAAGAGATATTTTCAGACACAACTTACATCTATTGTGCATGAAAAATATCTAATAAAATGGCAATTTTAATAGACAAATGTAAATTTGAGTGCATAATGCCAAATGGGAAGTAGCTGAACCACACAGAGAAAACAAGGCTCTCCACATCTCCAAATCCAGGTGTCTCACAGCAAAGAAATTAGAACATGGAATATTTTAGAACATCTTTCTACCTAAAAAGATTTCTTCAGTAAGATTTAATTGAAATTGATATAAACTAAAATTATAATTTCTAAAATAGGATTAACCAAATTTAGGTATTTTAGTTAGAGATTGAAAAAATTAAGCACAGTGATTTAGAAACCAAATGTACTAAAATGATTATATAGTTATCTATCAAGAAATGAAGGGAAAGTCTTCATATGCTACAAGGATAACATCTCTCTCTCCCTGCCCTACCACCCCATACACACACACACACACACGCGCACACGCACACACACGCACACACACGCACTTTTCCTCAGCCATACAACACCCCTCCAGGAAGACAGCATACAAGCAAGAGCTTATAATTTTGATACAAATGAGAGTCCCCAGATTGAGTCAACAAAAAGGCAGCTAAAAATTTAGGCAGCCTCAAAAAAAAAAGGGCAGATTCCAAGATATTCTGAAGAAAAATTAGATTTCAAAAGTATTCCTGCAGGACTTAGACTATTACTATGAATTATAAAACATACAGCTTACATACTCCACTGTGTCTTAAACACCAATCGTCACAGGTGTAGTAGTGAGGTAGTATTACTGTCCCCTTCTTGGGACTATTGTTTTCATATGCCGCCATTCCAGAAAGGCTGTTTTTTAAATGATGAAAATCAATTACCAACACTTTCTTTCATTAATCATTTGTTTTTCTAAAACAATCTATGAAAAAGCAAAACTCTTTAAAATCTTTCAGAGACTTTTATCAATAAATTCTCCAGAACTACTGCCTGCTGTCTATGCCTTTGTGAACTGGCAAGCAAAGAAAACTGTCATGTGATTACAGGAGATGAAACACCAATCAACATTTAGCTATCAAAGATGACTGCAGTTAAGTAAATATCAAATATCCAATAATTGGGATTTAAAAATAAGTAACAGCCAATTGTACTGTAGTATTAAATGTTCTAGTCTCTAGCATGATTGGTAGCCACCTTCTACACAATGATCAGAGACTGTCGACTCTGCTCCCTGCTGTCATTCAGACACTGCCTGACCTGTATGACAGCGGGAAGTGTGGCCACGGGCACGGCAGGACATGAGATGGGCACACCGAGACACACGGGTGAGAATGTGGACGTATATGCAGGTTAAACATGGCAGGGGCAAGGGAAACACTCATTAAAACGTTCACCATTATCCTTTAAAATGTACAAAGTGCTCAAACCAAACATACACATTTGTCATACATGATCATTAGTGTTACGTTTCAACAGAAAAAAAAAAATGGAAAGTGAAAAAGTGTGAAGGGAGGCGATGAAACACCATTCTCTATTCCCTGACCCAAAAGAAAACGAAAACCAAGCATGACGTCACACTGCCTGAAGTCGAGGTGCGCCCCTGAAATTTGTCTTTTAGCCACCACAGTCAAACCGATACAAGTGCTTTGGCAAGGTGGGTGCATTCCATCACATCTGCAAAGGCCTGCTTTTCTCTGCTGGTGGTTCAGCCTATGAAGAGCATGTATGCAAAGTACCAGCGCTCACATGGCTTCAAACTCGTCGATGCGCTGCTTGGTGTTGCCTTGGCGAATCTGCCGCAGAGTCTTGTACTTATCGCGGCCTGCTTTAACGTTCTCAGCATGGAGAACGTCGTTCTGTGTTTTCTTGGTTTCATCTCTGGCTTGGGCTAGTTCTGAACTTAATGCCTATATTTAAAAAATAAAAAGTATGACTATTATTTTTCTCAAGTTTAAAAAAAATTATGAAAACGGTTTAAAGATATATACACACGTGCCAAATCTCTTGAGTTTTTAATATATTAAAATTTCCACTGTGAAACTTTTTTCTTTGAACTGTTTTACTTTTAGTAATAGTGATGACAGTGATGAGGAAGGCCTTTCACATTTACCTTTAACCACCATGATATTTTGCATATTGTTCTAAATTTCCTTAACTTTCTCATCAAATACTTGAAATGACTTACAAAATTCAATGGAGCCAGTTTACTGTATACTCAAGAGAAAATTTCTTCAAAGTCTTACTATACAAGTATTTATTGCAAATATCACCTCATTTTCCTTGACTAATATTTAAAGATTCACCAGTTAAAATATTAGATAACTTATCAAGAATAAAGCTCTCAATAATATTTAGATTCTCTATTTTGATCCAAGTTATTTGATAAACTGCCTTTTGCCCTTATAAAATCTGAATAAGAGAGGCCGGACATGGTGGCTCACACCTGTAATCGCAACACTCTGGAAAGCTGAGGCAAATGGATTGCCTAAACTCAGCAGTTTGAGAACAGCCTCAGCAAGAGGAAGACTCTCATCTCTAAAAATAGGGAGCCATTGTGGTGGGTTCCTGTAGTCCCAGCCACTTGGGAGGCTCAGGCAAGAAGACCACTTGAGCCAAAGAGTCTGAGGTTGCTGTGAACTATGATGCCAAGGCACTCCACCAAGAGTGACAAAGTACGACTCTGTCTCAAAAAAAAAAAAGACAAGTCTGTAGCGTATGTAATATCTTAAAGGTAGTCTATTAAGTATCAGATATACATTTTACTGTTTCAAAACTAAATTCATTTGTTTCCTTACAAAGCATTAGAATACTTTCTACCTTTTGAAATGGATCAAGCTGTAATTAAATAACTCCCTAGGTTAAGGTCTGATAACACAAAGCTAACAGACATTTGCTCATGGGCTGTGCAACAGAAGAAATGAAACAACATGACTGATGGCCACTCATTCACAGACCAGTCACAAGGCTTCTGAAAATCCTCTTCTATTTAAATGCGTTTGTCTTGGATGGGAAAATGCAAATTGCATTTTAATTGTGCATGCAACTGCACATTTTAAATACCTGGAGTTGCTTCTTCACACGCTCATTTTTCTGTGTTTCTGTCACTCGCTCCTCCTCACTTCTGTGGTTCATTACCCCTTCATTTAATAATTCAGCACTAGCCTCAGCATTATTCTCATCCTGCTCATCATGCTCATTTTCTGTTGGCGGAATGACTGGTGGTGGAGGAGGAGGCGGGGCCGACATCACAGTTTTTAACTCTTCTTTGGTCTTTTCCAAGTCTTCCTGGGCTGCAAAAGCCTAAACGTTAAAAATAAGTTTCTGAGTAATTTATTTAAAAAATTGGTAATTAAAAAAAATCAAATTACCATGCCTTTCTAACAGAAACTGGTAATGAAAATAGGCCCTGTTGATGAAAGATCTATTTTTCTAGAAGAATGTCAGCAGGAAGAGAAGATAAACATTTAAAAACCATCATTTTGCAAATTCTAATAGATAACATTTGAGCTACGAAAGGGATAATGTAACCAAACAACAGAAGAATCAGACTGCCATTACTCTCATCCAATTATCAATTTAAAATACTAAAAGATGCGTTAACTTAGATATTGTCTTCTGAAGTTTCCAACACCACCAATTATTTGGGTGATCATATTGACGAAATTAACCTGGAAAAGTCCTATTTTACACTATGCTCTGGTGTAATTATCAACATTCATTTTTACTTGAGAACAATGTAACCAAAAAACTGTACAGTCATATTAATTTGAAAAAATAAAAAACATACTCAAAAATCCTCTTTTACTCTCCGAGGTGCTCCAGAAAGGATGATAAATTATAAATACACATTCTCACCACTGAAGCACTATTGTAAAAACCTTTTCCTCCTCAAGCTTGGTGTGAAAGGACAAGCTAAATGACACCGTGAGGAAGCAGCTTAACAAGCACAGGAGGTAGGACATCTGCAGGTGCCTTCACCAACCAGACCATGAAGGGTGGGTCTGCCCTACACTAAAAAAAAAAAAAAGAGAGAGAGAGATGTCTGCAGGTGCCTTCAATAACCAGAACCATAAAGGGCGGGTATGCCCTACACTAAAAATAATAAAAAGCGAGACTTCTGCATGTGCCTTCACCAACCAGAACCATTACGGGTGGGTCTGCCCTATAGTAAATAAAAAGAGAGACGTCTGCAGGTGCCTTCACCAATCAGAACCATGAAGGGTGGGTCTGCCCTCCACTAAAAAAAAAAGAAAAGATAGATGTTGGCAGGTACCTTCACCAACCAGAACCATAAAGGGTGGGCCTGCCCTACACTAAAATAAAAAGAGAGCGATTCAGAGCAAACAGAGCTAATGCAAAGTCCTACTCTGAACACTAAGCTGGCACATTACCCAGAGAACACTTTCTGGGTAAATGGAGAATTATCAAGAGATGAAAATTCGCTAAAACGCTGTAGTATGCACAGTAAGGTATCATTTTGAACATACAAACATATATATTCAAAAAGGATAAAACCCTAGAAAGGTATGTGCTAAACTTTTATAATAGTGAAGTGACCCTACTTTATAAGAATGTAATTATTCTTTGTATATATTTTCTGATATTTTATAATTCATAGGATCTGCATCTGTAATATTATCTTTTAAAGTTTACATGTGTCTGAAGTTCATAAATCATCCCAAAGGTATTTGTAAAATTCTAATAAAGAAAATATGGTACCTGGGAGTTTAACAGAATTTTATTCCTTCTGTTATGTTACCCTTAGCATAACATACATACATACACACACAGATATATAGTGTAAAATTGTATTAAAATGGTAATATTCCACATGTACCAATAACGTTTGTTATCTTGTGTATTGTATCTTGTATCTCCTGTAACTGCAGCAAACACGATTTGAGTATTAGAATTTCAATACAGTTTTTTCCTTTTGTAAAATATTTATAATTTTCTTGGCATCTTCTGTGTGTACACACACACACACAATTTTCAATAAATCAAAAACCTGCAATGAAATTTAAACTGCTAAAAAGAAAATTTACCTAAGAGTAAAAGGAAATTGTTTTCTGTAATAAGAACACTTTATTGTAGGAAAAAAATCGTCATATGTAACTATATAACTTCTTTGGGCAAAAATCACTGCAGTTGTATTCAAGAGCTAATGACATCTGAAGTTTGAATTAAACGCTCATTCTCTTACCTTCCTCACGGGTCTACATTTTACACCTGTGTGCTAGACAATGGTGCCTTCACCTTTTTAGGAACTCGATTAGAAATCCCAGGGTCCTCGTCATGGCATCCCACTCCCCTAATTCATCTTCATAACCCATCGTTGGTTGACTTGCTCTTTAAAGTTTACCACAAATGACATGTCTCTTAACTCTTTTCGTGCCTCTTCATTCACAATGTCATGTCCTTAGTTTGGGTCTTTACCGCTTAAGTATTCACCATCCCAATCCATCCTTCATACTGATTGCTAAATTATCATTATAAATTCATACCTAAGCATGTTAAAATCCTGTTCTGAAATCTTCTGAGCCTAAAGTCGATAGATACTCTGCAGCACCCTGCCTCACCACACCATTTATTTAAAACCTTTCACAACTGTTTCCTATTACCTAACTCGCAGGCCACATCTCCCACGATTTCTGAACCTACCTGACTCCAAGCTCTGGTTGCTCACTGGTTGTCCTCGACTCTATGGTATACATTCAGACTTCCTGTACTCATTCACTGCTGTCTGAAACGGCCACTTATTCAATCTCTAACTATGCCCAATCTTTTCTACCCCAAAGTCTAATTTATTACTCAAGCTTAAACATATGTGGGTTTCCCTCAACATGTACCTTGTTCCCACAGAAATTAATCACGTCTTCACTGTTTCCAAAGTATTCAGCTTACATCAATGGATATATATTTACCACGGTACATAACAAATATATGTATCTTTACCCTTCTAAATTATGACAAATCTCATAATCATCTTTATAAGGTCAGCATAGTCCCTGGTATCCTGCTGCTGGGAACACAATAACCGTTTAATTAAAGCCAGTAAATGAAAAAGGAAGTGGTTATTACTTTATGTTGCCACTCAGTAGCTTCTTCTTCCTTTTTCTTCTTGGCTTCTTCTAGAAGTGCAATCTTGGCAGTGAATTCAGCAAGTTCTGCTGCCTAAAATCAACAAGATGGGTACCACGACTTTAAAAACTTAAGATATTTTGAATAATCTTATGATATGTCATGTCAATAAGGCTTTAATCACGTGCTTGGGCTATTTTATGTTATTCCTAGCTTTCCATTTTTTAAAAAGGCAATTATTTCTGTAAGACAGTAACATATATAGTAGATCCTTGAGGTAATGAGCTAATATGGAAACAAAGTAAAAAGATTTTTATTATCTACAGACAAGTAGCTAATCTTGTTTCAGTAGCAGAAACATAAAATATGTAACTTAGGAGATTTTTTTTTTAATATCAATAAACAAGCTACTTTCCTAAAGTCTACAAAAGAAAAATATTTATATACTATTTTATGCTTTAAAGAACACTTTGTCAAATAATTTAGTTCCTCAACAATCCTATTAGGTAATACCATTCCTCTTTTCAAACGGAGGGAACTGTGGCTCAGAAAGACCCAACTGGCTATACCGTAATTCCAGCACTGTCAGAGGCCAAGGGAAGTGGACTGCTTAAGTTCAAGACCAGCCTGAGCAAAAGTGAGTCTTTTGCTCTTCAACAAACCAAAAAACAAACAAACAAACAAAAAACCTAGCTGGGCATTGTGGCGGGCACCTATAGTCCCAGCTACTCAGGAGGCTGAGGCAAAGAGACTTGCTTGAGCTCAAGAGTCTGAAGTTGCTGTGAGCTATAACACTGCTGCACTCTACAGGGGGTGCAGTGAGACTCTGTCTCAAAAAAAAAAAAAGAAAAGAGAGAGAGAGAGACCCAAAGTAAATGCCTGAACTATATTTAAATCCAGGATCTCCTAAGTGACATGCCTACTCTAAAAAATATACAAGAAAACCAACTAATTTTGACAAATTAGAAACTGGAACATAAAGTATCAACTTATAGCTAAACATAAAGCTGCCAACTGGCTTATTATAGGACCTGTTCAAAGTCTGAGTTATAATCTTTTGTTGACAATAGACTGTATTTACAAATAATCTATAGAAAAACATTCTATTCTGTTTTATTATAGGTTTTTCCTCAGACAGAAATACAATTTTTAGATTTATTTCCACTCCTTGTTATTAAGTTACTTTTGTTTGGGGGCTACTTTTCAAAAAGTATCAAACACTTTGTTGGGTTTTCTTTTCTTTTTTTTAATAAGAGGAAGGGCTTTATTCACCAGCAGGGAGCTTACAGAATAGAAGAATTCCAAATGACTGCAATCCCCGACTGGCTCGGTCTTTCCCTTCTTATTGACAGTCAAAATGGGTTTTCTTTAGAAAGTGTACTCCATGCTTTCATTTAAATTTTTTTCTTCAACACAGACCTCGGACAGTCCCTTACCAGCTGCTCCTGGTTCTTCATCTGGTCGGCAGCTTGCTTCTCTATGGCAGACTTGGCCTCTTCAGCAGCCCGGCGCTCCTTTTCCAGCCGTTCTGCTTCTTCTTTTGCTCGTTTTCGTTCCTGATCCAGTTCTAGAGCTTTTCGAGTCTGTTCTTCTAGTTCTGTCAAACACATGTATCCCACACACACACAATTATTAATTCCAATTATCATTAAAAGAATAGTAGGAAGATACCTAACCTGTACAGTGTCTAGCAATTAGCACACATGTAAATGTATATACTCATTTTTAAACTTGACAAAAGCCTTACAATTAAAAACATATGTCACACAATTCAAAAATGCAAAGAAATAAAATGCTCATTGTTCCTAATTATTACAGAAATGCAAATCAAAACCACCCTGAGATATCATCTAACCCCAGCGAGAATGGCCCACATCACAAAATCTCAAAACTGCTGATGCTGGCATGGATGTGGAGAGAAGGGAACACTTTTACACTGCTGGTGGGACTGCAAACTAATACAACCTTTTTGGAAGGAAGTATGGAGAAACCTCAAAGAACTCAAGCTAGACCTCCCATTTGATCCTGCAATCCCATTACTGGGCATCTACCCAGAAGGAAAAAAAAAT
>CAUYPK010093923.1:0-22649 GCA_963574355.1 Loris lydekkerianus
ACTGCCATGGCAATTGCAACAACAACAAAAATAAACAAATGGGACTTCATTAAACTGAAAAGCTTCTGTACAGCTAAGGAGACAACAACCAAAGCAAAGAGACAACCTACACAATGGGAAAGGATATGTGCATATTTTGAATCAGACAAAAGCTTGATAACTAGGATCAATAGAGAACTCAAATTAATCCACATGAAAAAAGCCAACCAAGCCTATCAATGGGCAAGAGACATGAATAGAACCTTCTCTAAAGAAGACAGACGAATGGCTAACAAGCATATGAAAAAATGCTCATCATCACTATTTATTAGAGAAATGCAAATCAAAACCACCCTGAGATACCACCTAACCCACCAATAATGGCCCACATCACAAAATCTCAAAACTGCAGATGCTGGTGTGGATGTGGAAAGAAGGGAACACTTTTACACTAGTGGAGGGACTGCAAACTAGTACAACCTTTCTGGAAGGAAGTATGGAGAAACCTCAAAGCACTCAAGCTAGACCTCCCATTTGGTCCTGCAATCCCATTACTGGGCATCTACCTAGAAGGAAAAAAATCCTTTTATCATAAGGACACTTGCACTAGACTGTTTATTGCAGCTAAATTTACAATCACCACAATGTGGAAACAGCCTAAATGCCTACCAACCCAGGAATGGATTAACAAGCTGTGGTGTATGTATACCATGGAATATTATTCAGCCATTAAAAATGATGGAGACTTTACATTCTTTGTATTAACCTAGATGGAAGTAGAAGACATTATTCTTTGTAAAGCATCACAAGAATGGAGAAGCATGAATCCTATGTACTCAATTTTAGTATGAGGACAATTAAGGACCCTGTGGGGTGGGGGAAGGGGAGACCAGAGAGAGAAAGAAGGAGGGAGGGATGGGGAAAGGAAGAGCAGAGATAGGGAAGGAGGGAGGAGGGTGGGGCCTTGGCGTGTGCCACACCTTTGGGGGACAAGACAGGATTGTAAGAGGGACTTTACCTACCAAATGCCATCAGTGTAACCTGGTTTCTTATACCCTCAATGAATCCCCAACAATAAAATTTTTAAAAAAGTAAAAGAAAAAAAATAGCTTAACAATTCAAGTGTTCTTTAAAACTCTGAGAAGTAAAGCATGAAGACTAGGAAATTACATACAGAAACCAGATAAACAAATTTATATATTGAGTTAACCTTATGAAAGTGCTAATATAACTACTTTTTAAAAGTGGTTCCAATATGGAAATGTTAGATACAGGGACTGGTTTGTGAAGAAATTTGAAACCATAGAATTATATCAGGCATATATTAATCTGCCTGTTTACTCATTAGCAGGATTGGTCCAGTCTTGAGAATATTGCCTATAGAAGGAGAAAGTCGGTGATATAAGCTAAAAAACAATTGCATAATGGTGGAAGCAAATATTCATATATTGTCATGTGGCCAAAAACCATAACCCGTATTCTCAGTTAACTTAAAAGCATTAAAAGATAAAATTATGAAAGTATGATGTTCTTTTCGCTTGTGAGAAATAAGCCAGAGAATGCTACACCAGGTAGGAAAATCACAATTCCTCAAATATCTGAAATAATTGCTAATAATGAAATATTTCAAAGAAAACATAGAAATAATGTCTTAGAATTTTATTGGAATTAATCTAAAACATAAAACCTGAAAGAAATAGAGTAACTTACAAACAATTTGCAAATTGCCATCAAAGCTTTCTATGAGGCAGCTTTCCATTTTGACATACATGTGCATATGTATATATGTGTATGTATATATAAATGAGAAACATCTTATGTGTGTCTATTATAAATAATTATTGGAAATTTTAAAAAGTAAATTGTTACTCCACTAGAGAAAATGGTTATAAAATCCAAAAGACAAATGACTCGCTTTGCTTGAATAACTTTATTAACAGAAATGGCTTGAATAACTATTCTTAAATATTCAATGATTAATCTTAATGTTGTTCACAGGTGTACATAACTGCATTTCTATATAATAGAAATTGCTATAAATTATTATCATGTAGTCATAGTAAACTATAGAATTTTTTCTTCCTTATTTTATTTGTTAAATATTCCCCAAAACTCTATTTTCAGAATTCTGTTCTCATTTTCTGAATACTCTAATTTATTCACATATAGTGTGATATCTTAGGCTATTTTTGTTCCCATAACAAGATGCCATAACCTTGTTACTTCATAAGCAACAAATGTGTATTTCTTGCAGTTCTGGAAGTGGGGGAGTCCAACATTGAAGGGTGCATGTGGGAATACTTAAGGGAGGAGTCATATCTTGATGTGTTTGCATTGCTAGTAATAATGATTTTATACATTTGAAACCAATATTCAATTATTAATTGTTAGTAGATTAGAAATATTATTATTATTTTTTTTTTTTTTTTGCAGTTTTTGGCTGGGGCTGGGTTTGAACCCGCCACCTCTGGCATGTGGGGCCAGCGCCCTACTCCTTTGAGCCACAGGTGCTGCCTGATTAGAAATATTATTAAGAATAGGGAATAAAGTCTAAAGAAAGGGAGACAGTTATGGGGAATTCAGATGTATTTTCCTGGCTTTGAGCACAAAGCGCGAGATCCTGTCGCTTTAATATTTCACAGCCTAGTATGTTATATATACACCACCCTCAGGCCTTGAAGCTGCTTTTTGCCAGAGCAAGGCTGTGTATTCAGAGGGGATGGTTTGGGGGAGTTAAGAATGTGAATTCTTTAAACTTTGTCTAACTCAGGAAGACTTGCTCTGGACCAGATGAGGAGAAGGATCTCTTTTCTTCTGTCACTTTGATTGGGCCAGAGGAGTCTGTTTGGACACAAGGCCGTCAGAGTATTAGAACATCACACCTATCTGCTTGAGTCAGCCTCTGATAGGCTTCTATACATCAAGACTTCTCACATCCTATAGATCAACACTTTGTTTACATTAAGACCATTATACTTTGAAGCAGTAAAAAGTAACAAGCAAATCCATGTAATTAACATAATTAGTTGTAGAGTGTGTAGTTAGTAGGAATTCAAGCACAGCAAGAACCATGACAGGATTGTTGGCCTTGATTTTATGTGATTTATGACTGTAACACTGATGTATGAATTAAATACAGAGCTAGCCTAATACTCAGCACAGCATACTGGAAGCCTCACGAAGAAGTGTGCCCTGCCTCCTGAGCCCTGCTGCTCTTAAAAAGATCTCTTTGTCTGTGTCTATTATTCCTCTATATTAATGTTCTATAATTTTCCAGTCTCCTCACACCACCAGGCCACAAGAGAGTAAACCACTGCATGTCGAGGCTGGTCCCCGACACAAAATCAAGCACTGACAGATTCACTCTCTGGTAAGGTCACTTTTTCACAGTCAGGGCCTCATTGCTATGTCCTCATATTGTGAAAGAGGCAAAGAATCTCCCTGGGGCCTCTCTTTTTTAATGTTCTTCCCTCATGACCTATACATCTTAAGGCCCCATCTCCAAAATCCTTCACATTAGGGGTTAGGTTTTAACATATACATTTCAGAGGGACACAAATAGTCAAACGGTAGGCAAGAAATTTTTGATGTTTCAAGACACTAAACTGCAGCATTGTTTGTTAATGTACATATGTCTTTTATTCTATTTTGACAGATGCAGGGCCCTGTAATTCTAATAGGTCAATAAATTCAAGAGAAAACATTCCAAAAATGTCCATATCTCAGAACTATGTCTAACCACATTCAAATCAGCAATTTGAATTTTTTCAAGGTATCCCAAAGAATACTTACTTCAACCTAGAAACAAATCATTCTTTCAACAAATTCTGAGTGCCTCACATGTGCCAGGTACTGTGTCAAGATCAAATGCTACAATGGTAAATAATATTTAGCATCCCCCTAATTATTTTGGAGCCTGAATTCAAAGAGTTCAATATTTAATTAGTCAGTTTTGTGTACTGGTGAATACCACCAGCAAAATAAGCCAAGGCTCATAGGGGAGAACATAAAAGAACATTTGACCAAGTCTAGGACAATAGAAGGTCCGCCTCCTGCCCTTTTAGATCTTATTTTAAGAGGATAAGACATCAAAATTCACATTTGAAAGATTAGAAAGAGCTAACTGAATTGGGAGAGTTTTAAGGCAGTAAGGATTGATGATACAGAGGAAGCATTGTGCAAATTCCTGGAGTCCAGAGAAAAGAAACACCTGTTGAGATAGGATGCTTAGGCTCCCTGTAACTGTCACAACAGGATTCCTATGCAAAAGTCTCACAAAGTCTCAGCCCCATAGGGAACTCTGAAGCTGGAAGGCTAATAAGAAGACAGGAGTTTAGCAAGAGCTGATCATTCAGGGCCCTGTGCACTATCTTAAAGCAAACCTCTCCTTGTTGAATTAGGGAGCCAGTCAGGCAGTTCTCTTTCTGGCAGCCTGAGTGAGTGAGTGTGTCAGAGGGGAGTGTATGCGCATGCACACAAACGTGAGTTCTTCCCCAGAGGTAATATATGTCTTAACTCCCTTGGAAAAACTTAATGCAGGCAAAATCCTGGGTTTATTGTTCTCAAAGGACACTCAACGGTGCCACATGAGAAGGAAGATGACTAGAAGAGTGGAGATAACAAACAAGGCCAATTGATTTCAGGAGCAAATGAGCTATAGGAAGGCCACTGCTCAGGGAACTGGAAATTTACTGTTATCAATTGTGACACCAGTTTATTTATTCCGTCAGTTGCTCCCTCTTGGTGTCTTCCTTTCCACTCCCTGCACATGTTTCTAAGTCCTCATGGCCTTCTGCTTTAATTCCGAGCAAGGTCAGTGATCTTCAGCTCAGTGATTACCAAGCAGAAAGAATAACATCTCAGATGACTCTGGTTTCCGGTAATACAACATTCCTCGGTAAATCTATCTATCCTTATTTAAAAGTTTACATTTCTGAATCCTTACATTTGTTTTTTGTGTGTAAGAAATGGTGATTCTTTGAACAATCTAAGAATCTTCTCTCCTCAAAATGACTGTAAATCACAAGTGTGAGCTTTAGATCGTAACACTGCATGTTAATGAGTCTACCTGAGTCCATAATACAGTATTTAAATGTGTTGAAGAGGAACCCTAAAAAAAGCAAGAGACCAGTTTGTTTGTTATGATAAGAAGTCAGGGAAGAAATAAATGTTTGAACAAAAGCAGTGGGGAATATGAATGGAAAAGGTAAGTCAGAGAAAAATTGCAGTTAGAAATGGTAAGACTGTGTTTCCTTGAATGTATTATATAAGGAAGGGAGAGTGAGTAGGATTCCTTGGACAATTAACTGAGCCAAAGACAGCACTTGAGTTTTATATTGAAGGTGGCCGTGGGCAGGGGGTGGGGGGTTGGTGTTGTACTTTAGACACACTTGGCATGTATCATTTTACTGGTGTGGTTTCCTGGGAAGCTGACTCTGAAACAGACTAATGTGAAGGAAGCTTATAAGGGAGTGTTCACACGGTCAACATCTGGTGGGGAAATCAAAATGAATAGCAGAATTAAGCAGAAGGGGAAGTTGGGGTGCAGTGTAGCAATAATAAGGTCTCAGCCAACCCCATGTGATCCTTAGGCTGAGAGAAACTTCTGGAAAAAACTGACACGTCTTGCTCATTATGGGGCAGCATTCTAGCAACTAAGGGAGTAAGGCCTTCAGTCCTGGGTGGTTCAGCCCAGTGTTCATAATAGGATACTATGGAAAATTATGTAAGTATGCCATTACTGCAATCAAGGTAAAGAATTGTGTAGTAGACACAGTCACTGATTATCTAGGTGAGTGCTATCAGAGCAAGTCTTTTGTGCTTGGGACAGGAAAAATACCATTTTTAAACAATCACCGTGTGCTAGATACTTTGCTAATATTCTCTCCTGTGTGAGTTCACTCACTTGTGACAACAGATATATTTTAACATTTTCACTTTTAGATAAGAAGACAAGCTCAGCAAGTTCTACTTGACTCTCTATTTCCTAAATTTGTACTAAGAGAGCCTTGATAACATCTGGGTTTGAGTGAAGTGTGCTATTCAGAAAATGGGAAGTCTTGGGAGGCCTCTGAACTTTCATGGAAGAATGTACCAAGAGAGAGAAGAAGAGATAAACTCTCAAAAGGGAGGTAGGGTGGTACAAATAATGATCTAAAGAAAGTTCATTATGGTCTGATAATGGTTTGCATATTAATGTGTATAAACCTCATGATTTGGTGCCAGCCTAGTCCTTAATTTCCTTTTCATATTTCTAAAATGACTTCCATTTAAAAAATACAATGAGTGTTACTCCCTTGAATACTTCTGGTAAGTTTTTAAATTCTATTTTGTGTTTCCTCATGGAGATACTTCTATTACATCAAATCAAAAAACAAAATGCTGGGCAGCGCCTGTGGCTCAGTGGGTCGGGCACCAGCCACATATACCAAGGGTAGCAGGTTCGAACCCGGCCCTGGCCAGCTAAAACAGCAGTGACAACTGCAACAAAAATAGCTGGGTGTTGTGGCTGGCACATGTAGTTCCAGCTACTCAGGAGGCTGAGGCAAGAGAATCGCGTAGGCCCAGGAGTTGAAGGTTGCTGTGAGCTATGATGTTACCGCACTCTACTGAGGGTGACAAAGTGAGACTCTGTCTCAAAAAACAAACAAATAAAAATGCTGGTTTTGTTATTTTTAATTTCAAATTGTTTTCCTTTATCCACCGCCTTGCTCATTTACACGAACATCCCAATTCTGAAATTAAAAAATGCCTATTTTATCATATTATGATTCCATAACAAATTTACTGGTATCATTATTTTATTTTGCAGATGACCTAATTGAAGCTTAGGGAAATTGAGTGTGTAATCAAAGTCACTAATCTAGAACTTGAGCCCAAGACTTGCTAACTCCCCAAAAGATGGTCCTTTTACGGCACCAAATTTTTATTTCATGTTCTTCTTCCTATCAAGCATCTATTATTTTTTTGTTGATATTGTTTTGATATTTGTCCATTATTTTAAGATTACTTTCCCACATTCAGTGCTCTAATTTTCATCTTTATTTTCTAATATTTTAATTATTTTACTAGGATACTGACTTGAATCTCTATTCCTAATCCCCTTCCTGTCAATTCATTTGGCAAAGCACTAGTAGATTTCTGTTCTTAAAGTGTTCCTTCCACTTGGCCACTCCCTCACTCAAAAATAGCTCCTTGCTCCTTCCAACATCTATCATAATTCCTTATCTTTGAATTCAATGCCCTTCACAATCCTATCTGAATCAATTTTGATCTTTTCGTTATATTTATTTGACTCCCTTATACACATAATTCTCAAACCAAATGGATCTGTTGGTGGTAACTCGTCACACTCTCTGCCTCATTCTCACTGTGTCTGTGGAAATGTCTACCTCCAGATCTCAGGACATCTTCAGCTGGAAAAGTCATAAACGATGCTCTGTGTTGATATTCCAAGCACCATGCTATGAGTTCTATAGACATTATCTCGGATCTTCAAAAGAGCTTTGTGAGTCTCTCTTTTACAAGGGAGGAAAATAAGTTTATACACATTAAGAAATTTACACACACAATTACATAACTATCAAGATGAGAGTGATATGTCTGCCTGGTGTATAGCCTACAAATCCCATGACCTTCTGTATTCTAAACTGTGTTCTGAATGCCTATTCTTTTATTCATTTGAATTATTTACCTATAATTCAAAGCCACCTTAAGGTCATACGCATTGTATCAAATCATCACATTGGACCCCTTAAATGTATACAGTTATACTTTAATTAAAAATTACATTAATAATAATAATAATAATAAAAGATGAATAGATTTTGTACATGAAAATTAACCAGGAAATCTGTGTCTAAGGGTGGGCAGCTCAACACATAATATCTAAAAGCTACCAGTCACCTGTGGATATTTAATTTAAATCCAAAATAGTTAAATTTAAATAAAATTTAAAATACATTTCCTCAGTTGCACTAGCCTTCTTTTAAATGCTCTGTGGCCACATGTAGCTAGTAAATACTGTGCTGGACTGTGCAGATAGGGAACATTTCCATCACTGCAGAAGATTTATTGTGTTCTTCTGACTAAAGTGCAAGAATAGTCATGATTAAATATTTAAGTTTTATTGTTTTATTACTTTGAAGTTTTTGAATGTGATCACAAAGAAACACATCTTTCTATAAGGAGTGAAACTATCTAAACTACATTTTAAAAAAAGGTACTGATATTGCCCACACTCACATTGCTCTATTCTCCCTCTGCCTTCGTTGTCCTTGTTCTTGGTAATGCATATTACTTTAATGGATGTGTATTGCCCCCCCAATTTTCCATCATCATACAAACACACACAAATGTGCATCTGTAATGGAGCTATGTTTTGTTAGTTGTTTACAAAAATAAGATCATAATATTCATATTTCCCCACAACTTGGAGTTCTCACTTAACAATAAAGACAAACGAAGAGCGAGCAAGATGGCAGCCAAGGAACAGCTTCCTTGCAACTGGGCAGGGTTCAGGTGTTGTGATCTCTCCCTGTCTTTCTCGTCTTTGACAGAGAGGACCTGAGCCCCCCACAGGAAACCTGTCCTAGGAAACCTGCCCTTGGTGAGCTGGGCCTCCTTTGCTTCTCAGCAGGAACTATCTCTGTGCCCTCTGCCCTTCTCTAGGACACATCACAGATAGGAGGCCCTTGAACCAGACAAATCCTGCTGCTCAGCGCCAGTGCAGCCTGTTCCAGCCCTGCTCCCAGGTGAGGTGTGCAGGCAGGGCTGCTCCCACCGGGGCTGGAGGCCAGTCCACCCAGGGCACCCCCAGCACTCAGGCCATGGCCCCACTGCTGCAACAGCCAGTGGTATAGCTGGTCTGGGCTTGTGCGGGGTGGACTAGTGGAAGGAGCCTGGGTCACCACTGGCTGGGGTCAGCTTCAAACCTGAAGGCCCAGGCATATCTCCTCTTCTTGTGTTGCCTCTCCCCTGCCCATGAGATGCAACTTCCTTGGAAAACAACTGAATAAACCTGATCGGGACTCTGGACTCCAGTCACCTCCTTAAAATCTATCCTACTCTGCTTGGTTCTCCAACACCAATTTTTCTCAATTCTGGCTCCTCCACTTCTGCTGTCTTCACAGGCCTTGCAGCCAGTGCTCCCCTCATTGGGATACCTCTGGTTGCACCATCAGAGGATACTCTGCAGGGAAGAGAGAGGCCAAAGTGGCAGGAATGCATGTCTTCTGACCAAATAGAAGCAGCAAGGACCCTGAGGGAAGGTGGTGGGTCACTGTGGGAAAGGAAGCTGATGTGCACCGTCACTGTGAATAGTCAGCAGAGCTACAAATACTGGCTGGGGGCCTCCATGTTCTGGACACAGGGGCATGAAGGACTACACCAGCATGGCCCCTGATCCCAGGAGGCATACATCCTGGCAGAGGAGGGTATTCAGCAGAGGCATTCATTACGCAAATAATTAAGGGCACAAAAACTGCTAAAAATAATCCTCTAGCCTATTTGTGCCATATCTTAGCAAGCCTGTGGTAGTCTAAGCTCCTTTCTGAGTTTTGCGATACTGCCCAAGGACAAGAAGAAATATGCCAGAAAGTCAGCCAAGAAAGACAAAGACCCAAGGAACAAATTTGGGATCAAGGCCAAAAAGAAGAAGTGTTGCAATGGCAAAGTTTGGGACAAGTTCAATATCCTAGTCTTGTGTGACAAAGCTACATGTGACAAACTCTGTGAGGAAGTTCCCACCTACAGCCTTCTGACCTCAGCTGTGGTCTGACAGACTAAAAATTGGAGGTTCCCTGGCCAGGGCAGGGGCTCCTCTGTAAAAGGCTTATCAAACTGGTTTACACCACTCCGAGGGTGGAGATGCCACAGCTGCCGGTGAAGATGCATGAACAGATCCAACCATCTTGGACTTTTTATATTTGGAAAAATAGAACTTCACGAAATAAAAAAATATATATATATACATGTCACATATATATATATATGTGACAAACAACTTTCCAGCCTGATGACTATAGATCTAAATCTTTATTTTTAACAGCTACATATGATTATATAATATGGAAATACCATAATTCTTTCATTCACTAATGGTTACTAAAACTTTCTCTAACTTGAAACTATTTCAAATTACTCTTGTCTTTTATTGTTATGATCTGAATCATTACCTCCAAAAGTACATTCAAACTATAACCCCTAGTACCTGTGAAGGTGTCTGTGATAAGGCCTTTAAAGAGATGGTCTTTAAAGAGAAGGTGTCTTTTGGTGATAAGGTCTTTAAAGAGATGGTCAATTTTAAAATAAGGCTGTTAGAGTGGGCCTAATCCAATCTGACTGGTACCCTTATAAAAGAGGATATTTGGACACACAGAGAGATGTCAGAGACATCTAAAAACACAGCAAGAAGGCACCTATTTGCAAGCCATGATCAGAAGTTTCAGAAGAAATCAAACCTGCCAACACCTTGTTCTTGGAATGCCAGCCTCCAGACATGTGAAGAAATAAATTCTGTTGTTTAAACCACCCAGTCTGTGGTATTTTGTTATGGCAACACTAGCAAACTTATGTTTATATTTTAATATACTTATGTATTAGTATTTTTATTTCTTTAGGCTAGATTCTTAATATTAATTGATGGATTATAATTACCAAAATTTTTGTCTCAATTTAAACTTCCACCAGATATTTTAATAGCATCCATGTCTTCATATCATAACCACTAATTGAACATAGTATTAGTTTTTGGCAAATACAGCTCAAATATACACAATATTTCTAGTGAAGGAATAAATTAACTGTATCTCCTAATAATATTTTGCCTAAGGAAGAATACCTAATCTCATTACCTAAGGAAATTAATGAAAGGATCAAATATAAGTTGCTTATAGAAAACCTTAGGATGTGTGCTATTATAACAAAATACCTAAGACAAACCAAATTATAAATAACAGAAATTTATTTTATCATATCAATAAAAGCTAAGAAGGCTGAATCATATTTGGTTGTTTGCTGAAGGATGCATCCTGCAGAAGGGAGGAACAGTGAGTTCTCATATTCTGGAAGGGCAAGCAGGTGAATAGTGCATGAAGTCTCTTTTATAAGGGCCTTGATCCCTTTTATAAAGGAGTAGCTCTACTTGCCTAATCACCTCTTAAATATCCTACCTCTTTATACTATCACATTGAAAACAGCTGAAATTTTGAGGGGACACATTTGAATCATAGCCTGATGTGACCATTCATTAAGCCACCTGTAAGAAATGATTAAACCAGGATTATAATACTTATTTCTTTTGCTCTAAAATCTATAGTTTATCAATTAGTATGGGTGATAAACTAGACATAAACAACATAAGTAAATTGTAATGCATTGTTAAAGATATTTATTATAAGGTATTGGCTCATTCAGTTATGAAGACTGGAAAGTCCCATGATCTTCTGCCTGCATGCTGAAAACCCTGACAGTCAGAGAGAGCTAATGGTGTAGATTCCAGTTTGAAGATATAAAAACCAGGACCACTGAGAGGAAGACATGGTCGATGTTTCAGCTCAAGTAGGAGGCAGAGAGCCCCCTTTTCCTCCATTGTCAATTTTGTGCTCTTGTATGACAACTCTTGCATGCTCTGTCCACTTTCTATTAATACCCCTATAAACAACTACTTTTGGAAATTTCTCTGGGGGATGAATGGGAGCAGAATCAGTGCATTTTCACATTTCAGTACAGAACTCTAAAAATAAAAGAGTGCTAGATTTCAACATAGCCTTTCGTAGCATTGTGAAGTTTCTGTTTCTTTAAGCAAGAGAAAATAACATATTTCACTGATAGTTTGTTAGCTTATGTGAAAATGAAAATATTTAGAAATTAGTACTTGTGCCTCAAATGATATTTGAAAATGTTAAATATAGGCCTGGATTATTCAAGAATTGATTTTCAATATATTTTTAATTGAGTAATCATCTGTATTTAGCAGAGAGAATTACTATCACCTCTTAAAATTCTTTCTTCATTTGCCCTCCAAGAGGTCAGTATATTCACTTGACTTCCCTTCCACCTTAGAAGTAACTGTGCCTTTCTTTAAGTGATCTTTGACATAGGCATTAGATCTCTTCTCTTTTATATCTTTATTATTCCCTTGATTTTCTTATTTATTTTTGTATCTTTAAAGGGCATCAATTGCTGATGACTCCCAAATCATAGTCTAGCCATGATTCTAGAATCTAGATTTATATGTAGAATGAATTACTTGAACAATTAATTTGGATGTCTAACACTTATTTCAAATATACCATATTCCACTTGAGCTCCTAAGTTATTGACTTTCTTCATCTATTTTCCGTTGCTATAACAGAATATCACAGACTGAGTAATTTATAAAAAGAAACTTATTTAGCTCACAGCAAACTTAATCAAATTTCATGTAGAAAAATCTATCAACTGGCTGTTCCCCCATGTCTCTCTCTCCGTCTTTGGGCTTGCGTATTCCCTGAGACATAACAATCTTGAAATTAGGTCAATTTATAACAATATTCAAATGACTTCTATTTGTTCAAGTGAAAGGAAGAGTCATATTTGTCTCGCTTTAAATCCAAAACTAGAAATTATTAATCTTAGTAAAGAACACATGTTTAAAGTCAAAATTGGACAGAAGACAGGTCTTTTGTGCTAAATACTTGCCCAAGTTGTGACTACTAAGGAAAAGTTATTGAAGAAAATTAAAAGGGTTACTCAAGAGTACAAATAATATGAAAGTGAGATAGCCTTATTGCTGGTAATAAAGTTTGAGACAGAAGATCAAATCAGCCACAAGATTCCCTTAAGACATAACCTTATCCATTTAGAGACCCTAACTCTCTTCAATTCTATTAAACTGAGAGAGGTGAGGAAGCTACAGAAGAAAAGTTTGAAGTTGGTAGAGGTTGGTTCATGAGGTGAAAGGAAAGAAACCATCTCATAAGATAAAAGTAAAATGTGAAGCAGTATGTGCTACTGTAGAAAATTGCAGCAAGTTATCCAGAAGATCTAGCTAAGGTAATTGATGAAGGTGGCAACACTAAACAACAGAGTTTCAATATAGATGAAACCATCTCATATTGAAAGAAGTTACCATCAGGGACTTCCATAACTAGAGGAGAAGTTATTGCTTGGCTTCAAAGCTTCAAAAGACAGGCTGATTCTCTTGTTAGGGGCTAATGCAGCTGGGAACTTTACATTGAAACCAATGCTCATTTATCATTCTGAAAATCCTAGGGCTTTTAAGAATTATGCACTCTACCTGTGCTTTATGGATGGAATCGTAAGTCTGGATAAAAGCATATGTTTTTTATACAGCATGGTTTACTGAATATTTTAAAACAACTGTTGAGATCCAGTGCTCAGAAAAAAAGATAACTGTTAAAATCTTACTGCTCATTGACAATACACCTGTTCACACAAGACCACAATAGAAATATACAAAGAAATTAATGTTGTTTTCAAGCTTCTAAACATCATTTTTTAGCTTATGTGTTGAGAACTAATTTCTACTTTCAAGGCTTATCATTTAAGAAATACATTTCATAAAGCTGAGGTTGCTATAAGCATAGTGATTCCTGTGATGCATCTGGGCAAAGTAAGTTGAAAACCTTCTGGCAAGGATTCGCCATTCTAGATGCCATTAAGAACATCTGTGACTCATGGGAGGATATCAAAATATCACCTTGACAGTGTTTTAGAAGAAGGTGATTTCAACCCCTATGAACCACTTTGAGAAATTAAACTTCTAAGTGGAGGAAATAATTTCAGGTGTGGTAGAAGCAATACTGAAGCTAGAAATTGGAAGTACAGACTAAAGATGTGACTGTATTATTGCAACATCAAGATGTAAAACTTTAAGTGAGGAAGTTTTGCTGCTTCTGGATAAGCAAAGAATGTGGTTTCTTGAGGTAGAATGTACTCTTGATGAAGATGGCTTTGAATATTGTTGATATGGCAACAAAGGATTAGAATATTCCATAAATGTAGTTGATAAAACAACAGCATGGTTTGAAGGAACTGACTCCAATTTTGAAAGAAGTTCTGCTGGAAGTGAAATGTTATCGAACAGTATCACATCCTACAGAGAAATCTTTTGTAAAAAGAAGAGTGAATGTGACAGACTTAATCGATGTCTTATTTTAAGAAATTAGTGCAGACACCCCAATCTTCAGCAATCACCAACCTCACCAATTATTAGCCACCAATATCAAGGTATGACTCTCACCAGCAAAATCATTACAAGTCACTAAAGATTCAGATGATTGTTGGCATTTTTATCAATAAACTACTTTTTAATTAATTTATGTGTATTGCTCTTTTAGACAAAATTCTTGAGACTGTAGTATAGTGTAAATATAACTTTTGTATGCTTTGGAAACCACAAAATTTATGTGACTCCTTTATTGTGATATTTACTTGATTGCTATGGTCTAGAACAAAACCCACAATACCTGTGGGATATGCCTATATTGAGAAAAGTATTTAGGTTGTTGGGTGGTGCTAACTTGGTTATTGAGCATATGGAAGCAGCAATAAGACAGAAGGCAGTAATAAATACAAATCTACTTGTTTGTTTTTTTTTTTCAGTAAGGAAAGAATAATAATAAAACTTGCATTTGAAGGAATTTAGCCTGGCACAATCAGACAGATTGGACTGGAATAGGGAAGAGACTAGAATTAGGAAACATATTAAAAAGGTTTGCAAAAATCAAGACTAAAGTTACTGAGAAATAAGATTGCAGCTGTTAGTAATGGTTATGTATGTACTCAAGACACATCTTTTAAAAGGGTTCTACACAATTAAGGGCAAACAGATAATTGTCAGAGTGGAAAAAGATATTTGCATGCTAGAAATCTGACAAAGACCTAAAACAGAATCTACAGAGAACTCAATCTAACAAGAAAAAAGCAAACAACCCCATTTATCACTGGGCAATGGGCATGAACAGAACCTTCGTCTCCCAGAAAGACAGATGAATGGCCAACAAACAGATGAAAAAATGCTCATCATCCCTAATCATCAGAGAAATACAAATTAAAAACACCATGAGATATCACTTTTCCCCCATGAGAATAGCCATATCACAAAGTCTCAAAGCTTCACATGCTAGTATGGCTGTGGAGAGATGAGAATACTTATACACCAATGGTGGCATTGCTAACTAATACAGCCCTTTTTAGAAGAAGTGTAGAGAATCCTGAAAGAGCTTAAAGTAAACCTTCCATTTGATCCCACAATCCCATTACTAGACATCTACCCAGAAGAACAAAATCATTTTAATGTAAAGACACTCACACAAAATTGTTTAGTGCAGCTTAACTTACAATTGCCAAGATATGGAAACAACCTAAGTGCACATCAACCCAGGAATGCATTACAAAACTGTGGAAAATGCATACCATGGAGTATTATTCATATATTAGAAAAGATGGAGACTTCATATCTTTTGTATTTACCTGAATGGATTTGGAGAAGATCTTCCTAAATCAAGTGTCACAAGAATGGAAAATCACTATACTGAATACTAATATGAAATTAGTAAAATAACAACTACATTAGAAAAAAAAACACACAATTAAATTCAAGTGGGTGAGGGGGAAAAGGGAGGGGTTTGGTAAGCTCTCAGCTAATGGGCACAATGAAGGGTATATGGCACACTTCCTGGGGCATAACTAAAACTTGGACTTTACCTAACAGAAACAATGTAACCTAATTATCTATACCCATATGTTAATCTAAAATTAAAATGAAATGAAATAAATCACAAATCAAAAAAAGATGATATAAAACATCTTAAAAGACACAGAATTTAGAACAGGAAAAAGGGCCAAGAGAAACAATTGTGACTCCCATCCAATGACCAGTATTCATAATTATATCCTAAGCCAACAAGAAAGGTGTACAAGGTCTCTCTCACCTTTTATCCTGTATGAGAGGGACCCACTGTATCTCTCTTCAGAAGTTCTCTAAACTTCATTTATTCTTTCTAAATAAAATCTCTTTGTCACCCTGAAACTTGTGCAGGTACTTTTACATTCTAAGCACACTGCTTGAGCAACTCCTGTTTTATTTTTGGTTTCCACTCATTTTTGCCTTCAACTATCTCTGTGCCTCAGTTGAACTTCCTAGCTCAGCTGAGTAAATGAACCAGGTCAACTGGTTTTGAGGAACAAGGACCCCTGACACCCAACATGTTTTTGGTGCCATGAAACCTAGGAAAAAAACCTCAACATTTTTCTTGGCACAGAAGCCCCAGGACAAAAGACTCCAAGAGGACCTCTGCATTCCCCACATTCCTCATGGAATTGCATGTAAGATGATGGAGCCCTGTATCTGCTGGCTAACCAGCATTTTGTTCATACCCTTCCTCAGGTGTGCTCACAGAAGTGTTAGGGTGAAAAGGTTAGTCAGTAGGTACCCCCACTAAAAGAAAGGAATTTTTCTAGACCAAGTTTGGAATATGAAAGCATGGTGTTTTCCTTTGGCTTCCCAAAAGGGGGGCAAGGAGGTCACATGGCTCCTTGTGGAGAGCAGGGAGGTCACATAGCTTACTGTAAAGGGAGCAGAGAAGCTGTATGACTTCCTGGAAGGGAAATGTAGAAGATCCAGCCTCGCAGATCCAAATGGCTTCCCAGAGAGGGAGGGAGGAGGTGCTAGCATGGAGGATCCAACATGGCAGGTCCCTCATGGCTTCCTGGAAGAGAAACATGAAGGATGCAGCCTGGCTGATCCAACATGGCTTCCCAGAGAGGAACGGGAGAAATGCTAGCATGGAGAATCCAACATGGCAGGTGGCACATGGCTTCCTGGAAGGGAAACATGAAGGATGCAGCCTGGCTAATCCAACATGGATTCACAGAGAGGGAAGGGAGAGGTGCTAACATGGAGGATCCAACATGGAAGGTCCCATGTGGCTTCCTGGAGAGGTGCTAACATGTAAGATCCATGTGGAGTTCACAGAATGGCTGTAGAGCTGATGTGTCCACTTTTCCTCTGGTGATTGATTTCTTCTAAAGTCTTTATTGAAAATTGTAGGTTAGTAATGTCTCTATTTTACTGTAAACATTAATCAACCCCCACAAAAAGTATGATTAATAGTTCAAACATGACATTAATTAGAAGAGAAGAGAATAAGAAGTCAATGGAAGTGTGTCTTACGCTCAATGCTTTAAATCACTATCCTCTCCCTGCACCCTTTATATGTAGATAGAACTCTCAAGGATAAGCCACTGTTTCCCTTTTGTGTCACCACAGAGGGACTTTCCCTTTCTGTTTTTTTTTTGTTGTTGTTGTTGTTGTTGTTGTTATTTGTTTGTTTGTTTTGACTTTTTGCCACAAGCAATGCATTTTGTTTAGAGACCTCTCCACTTTAAGGGAAAAGCTATGTTCCCAGGACAGCCCCATTTCTTTGAAAATTAAAGGTACTTTGTAGACAGGTCCAGGTGGGCTGGGAGGTAATCACAGCAAGAGACAAGGAGAAGCATCTACTCCCCACAGAGTGACGTGCGGAGAGTGACCAGGGACAACCTGTCTTACAGAATGCATGAGGGAAATGCAAGTAAAGCAAATAAACTCTTTCCAAGTTAGCTTAGCTGCACCAACGTGAAGATGAAAATCCAGTCTCCTCTAGGAGAAGACTAGTAGAAGCATTCAAAAAGAATGCCAACTTGGACCCTGACTTGGACCCTGAATCAGCAGAAGGGAGAATTACACTTAATACCAATTTTATTAATCAATTGGCCCCTGGTATCTGCAGAAAATTCTTGTGGAAGACACTGGGACCCCAAAGTGACTCAAATGAGCTACTAAACTTGGCCACCTTGGTGTTCAACAACTGCAAAGTGAAGGAGGCAAGTAAAGAATGCCAAAAGACTAAATTTTCAGGAGCTATTATTGCAGCCAATCACTGTAGTCCAATATGAGATGGGCAAGGGAGACAGTTTTTTGACAGTGGTGCGAAGTCTGACCAAACATGTTTCAACTGTAGCAAACTGGGCCGTCTGAGTAGAGAGTGTCATCAGAAGGGGCTTAACATGATGGCAAAAGAGGTAGGAAATTACCCCAGCCCATCTGCTTCTGCTGTGGTGCCCCAGCATACCAAATCCCAAGAAAGCAGCCAAGGAGATGACTGCAAATGAATACCTACCTTTGGATTCGTGGGACCCAGACTTTTTAGGGAGAGAGCTGTGGATCACAGTGGAGTCTCCAGTAAGCTTGTCACTTGGGACACAGGAGCAACTTTTTCCATTTTGGAAACCTTTGATGATTACCTGTCTTCCTCCTCTTGCTTTGTTGTTACTATCAATGGGCAACACAAGTATTTAAGCTGTCCTTTGCTTGGCAGTAGGACACTGGGGATTCCACCCCATTAATGTGGACTGCACTCAATCCCAGGGATTCTGAGACAGCCCTGGAATTTTGGGTAATGCTCTGAGTAAACTTCCCAGAGAACTGAACTTGGCTCCTCTGAGTGCTCTTATTTACCCATCTGTAGCCCCTCATACAATTCTTCTGTTGTGGACACTAAGCAAGTATTACATTTTCTTAAAGAGGAAATGTTTAAGATGTCAGAGCAAAAGCTCAATTGTGCAAAGCAGAAGTTACTTACTGGGTGTTTGTTCTTTCCCCTGGTGAATGGAGGCTCTTACATGAGAGTCAACATAATTTACCCCCTAACTAGCCCCTCTACAAAAAAAAACAACTCAAGAAGTTTCTGGGGAGAACAATCCAAGATGGAGGCCGAGTAACAGCTTCCCAGCAACAGGGCATGGTGAGTCTGGGGAGATAAGACTGCAGGCATCTCTGGCTGGTGGGATCTGCCTATAATCATCCCCCGCAGGAAACAGGGAGTCATCAAGGGACTTCTGGACTCCAAGAGGAGGACAAAAACAGTGGAAAACTGGCAAGTGGTTGCGTGTGTTCAATCAACTTAATCCCACTGGCAGCCGTAAGGACAAGCAGCAGTGAGACCACAAACCGGAAAGGCCTGACCTGCGAAGTGTTTTGGGGTTTTTGGACTTGGCACTCAGTTGAGCTGCCTTGGGGAGAACTTGAGCAGGAGTGTGGAGAACTTTGGGCATTGTCTAGGGCCCCAGACTGAGCCGCTGAGCCAGACAGAGCTAATAGTGCTTGACTGTGGGCCACAGGGAGCCATTGTAAGAGAACTGCCACATCAAGCTCTGCCCTCAGGGTCGCAAAGCAAAGATCGGGCAGGAGCTAGTAACATCGTGACTGAGCAGCCTCAAGGCAGGGACTGAACTGCCTTACAGCCTTAATCCTCAGGGGAAGAGTGAGACCAGTTTTGGTACACTGGAGCCTCAGGCTGTTGCACTGGGTAGAGTGCCCTGGCGTCACAGCTCATAGCAACCTCAAACTCCTGGGCATGGCACTGCCCAGACCTGCATAAGAGCTGTGCCACAACCCCCAGCCCGCGACCTGCACCTGCCAGGCCACTGCATGCCCTAACCAGGAACTGTGGGAGCCATGCAACCCTGCGTTCTCCCTCCTTTACCCTCCCTGCCTCCACACTGGCCCGCTTGCCTGGCCAGGGAATCTGGTAGCCGCGTGTCCTCTGGAGCCCTCCCTGCCTCTGCACAGAGCCCTTCTCATGGCCAGAGACTGCTGGGGACTTGGGCTTTCTGTGCCAAACTCACTGGATGCCAGGCACTCACAGAATCGTGTGCACCACCTCCTCCCCTGTTGCTGGATCCGGGTGTGTCACACTCCAGAGCTGCTTCCACAACCAGACCTCTCTGGCTGGGGCATTGCCAGAGGAACTACACAGGGTCACTCCCTACAAAGATCCAGCAACAAAAGAGTGATCCCGCTGGGGTCTAATCTTGGAGAGATGCCTTCCCAACTCTGAAGATGGCCAGAGGCAACAGTGAAAAACAATCAGGAGGCGAAATCAACAGCAAATCTCTGGCAATATGAATAATCAGATTAGATCAACCCCACCCCACCCCCAGGATCAATGGGGCAGACACAGCACAAGATCCCATGCACAAATACCTGAGATGTCAGAAATCGAATTCAGAATCTGGATAACATATAAGATCGAATTAGAATTCCAAGCAGTAACCCAAAAGATATCTCAAGAATTCAACAAATTCAAAGACCAAATGACCATAGATTTTGACACATGGAGACAAGAAGTTGGAGCCTTCAAAGATCTGAGAAACACAGTAGAATTCCTCAGTAACAGAATGAAGCAAGCAGTAGAAAGGATTTCTGACATCAAAGACAAAGCTTTCGAACAGTCCCAAACTCTCAAAAAGGAAGAGAAATGGAGAGCAAAAACAGATCACTCTCTCAGAGACCTTTGGAATAATTTGAAGAAAACCAATATTCATCTTATAGGGATCCCCAAAAGTGACAAAGTGGCTTCACAAGGCACAGAGTCTCTTCTCCATGAGATTATGAAGGAGAATTTTTCAGACATGCCAAAAGATTCTGAAATTCAAATAGCAGACAGTTTCAGAACTCCAGCATGACTCAACACAAATAAGACATCCCCCAGACACATCATAATCAATTTTACTAAACTTAACATGAAGGAGAAAATTTTGAAAGCAGCCAGTAAGAAGAAAACTATCACCTACAAGGGCAAGAATATTAGAATAACTGCAGATCTCTCTGCTGAAAACTTTCAAGCTAGAAGAGTATGGTCATTGACTTTTAATCTCCTAAAACAAAATAACTTTCAACCCAGGATCCTGTACTCAGCTACACTGAACGTCATTTATGACAGAGAAATTAAATACTTCAATGACATTCACATGTTGAAGAAATTTGTCATAACTAAAGCAGCTCTCCAGGACATTCTCAGACCTATTCTCCAGAAAGAACAGTGTAATCCACCACCACAAAAGTAAACCCACCCAGAAAATTTTGATCAAATTCTAACTTTCACAGTCGCAAAAGTATTAAAAATGTCCACCGGACTCTCGAAAGGCTTATCAATATTCTCAATTAATGTGAATGGTTTGAATTGTCCTCTAAAGAGGCACAGATTGGCTGACTGGATACAAAAACTGAAGCCAGATATCTGCTGCATCCAAGAATCACATCTTACATTAAAAGACAAATATAGACTCAAGGTGCAGGGATGGTCATCTATACTCTAGGCAAATGGAAAGCAGAAAAAAGCAGGCATTGCAATCCTGTTTGCAGATGCAATAGGCTTTAAACCAACTAAAATAAGGAAGGATAAGGATGGACACTTCATATTTGTTAAAGGTAATACTCAATATGATGAGATTTCAATTATTAATACCTATTCACCCAACCAGAATGCACCTCAATTTATAAGAGAAACTCTAACAGACATGAGCAACTTGATATCCTCCAGTTCCATAGTAGTTGGAGATTTTAACACCCATTTATCTGTGCTGGATAGATCCTCCAAAAAGAAGCAAAGCAAAGAAATTTTAGATTTAAACTCAACCATTCAACATCTGGACTTAACAGACATCTACAGAACATTTCATCCCAACAAAACTGACTACACATTCTTCTCAGCAGCCCACTGAACATACTCCAAAATTGACCACATCCTAGGCCACAAATCTAACCTCAGAAAATTTTTAAAAATAGAAATTATTCCTTGCATCTTCTCAGACCATCATAGAATAAAAGTTGAACTCAATAACAACAGGAACCTACATACCCATACAAAAAGATGGAAGCTAAACAACCTTATGCTGAAGAATAGATGGGTTATAGATGAGATTAAGAAGGAAATCACCAAATTATTGGAACAAAACAAATATCAAGACATGAATTACCAGAACCTCTGAGATACTGCAAAGGCAGTTCTAAGAGGAAAATTTATAGCACTGCAAGCCTTCCTCAAGAAAACAGAAAGGGAAGAAGTTAATAACTTAATGGGACATCTCAAGCAACTGAAGAAGAAAGAACACTCCAACCCCAAACCCAGCAGAAGAAAAGAAATTATCAAAATCAGAGCAGAATTAAATAAAATTGAAAACAAAAGAATTATACAACAGATCAATAAATCCAAAAGTTAGTTTTTTAAAAAGATCAATAAAATAGATAAACCTTTGGCCAATCTAACAAGGGAAAAAGAGCAAAATCTTAAATTTCATCAATCAGAAATGTTAATGATGAAATAACAACAGACCCCTCAGAAATTTAAAAAATCCTTAGCAAATACTACAAGAAATTCTACTCTCAGAAATATGAAAATCTGAAAGAAATCGACCAATAGCTGGAAATATGCCACCTACCAACACTTGGACAGAACAAAGTGGAAATGTTGAACAGGCCTATATGAAGTTCTGAAATAGCATCAACTATACAAAATCTCCCTAAAGAGAAAAGCCCAAGACCAGATGGCTTTACGTCAGAATTCTACCAAACCTTTAAAGAAGAACTAGTACCTATATTACTAAACCTCTTTTAAAATACAGAAAAAGAAGGAATATTACCCAACATATTCTACAAAGCAAACATCACCTTGATCCCCAAACCAGGAAAAGACCCCCAAAGAAAAGAAAATTATAGACCAATATCACTAATGAATATAGATGCTAAAATACTCAATAAGATCCTAACAAACAGAATCCAACAACACATCAAAAAAATTATACACCATGACCAAGTCAGATTTATCCCAGGGTCTCAAGGC
>CAUYPK010093924.1:0-21066 GCA_963574355.1 Loris lydekkerianus
TACAGGCAAAACTTACTAAATGCAGAATACAAATGTTTACAAACAATAACTAAGAAAATGCCATGAAGGCTACATTGAACAGTTTGATGAGAATATTTCAGATTGTATATGAAACCAGCACATTGTACCCCTTGATTGCACTAATGTACACAGCTATGATTTAACAATAAAAAAAACAAAAAAACAACATAGACTTTGTCACAGATACAGGCAAGAGGGAATATTTATACACTGTTGGTGGGAATGTAAATTAGTATAACCTCTGTGGAAAACGGTATGGAAATTTCTCAAAGAACTAAAAGTAGAACTATTTTCGATCAAAAAGAAACCTGCAATCATATGTTTGCAGCACAATTCACAATTGAAAAGATGTAGTATCAACCTAAGCGCCCATCCATTGAGGCATAGATAAAGAAAATATGGTATGTATACACCATGGACTACTACCCACTATCCATTCTCCCTTTCTTCCTTAATAATAGAATCTTAGTTTTGTTTCGGATGAGAAGATGATACCTCCCTTGCAGGTAACATCTGCGTTGTTTGTTGTGATTTTGGGAATTTCTGTTGTATATGGCTATGCATAAACCTAACTGATATGAAAAGGTTTCCTTAATGTAGAAGATATGAATATTGCAACATTCTTCCTTAGTTTAGAAGATATTAATATTTTAAGGATTCTGCTTTATCCTTTCCAAACTGCACTTTTCACTTCCACCAGAAAAAGGGACTCTGATCATCTCATAGAACCCTTGTAAGCACTCAGCATTATCAGTTAAAAAGAAGCTTAAAATAGAATTTCATTAATACTTTTATTTTATTTATTTGATAGCTAGTGGGATTAAACTTTTTTCATCAAATATAAATTTGCTATTTTTTTTAAAGTCATTAAATTCTACTTGTTGAGATTTCCCACTGCCTGAATGATACCTGGAGGCTCCCCAATCTCTGGTTCAGTGGATGTCTTCTTACTTTAGATACGTTGATACTTTGGGTTTCCTTCCTGAGTCATTCTTTCCCTACAGTTATTTTGCATATCTGCGATTGTCTTTTCAAGTTCTTGGTGGACAATTTTATGATTTAGCTACATAAATATTCTGTAATGCACTTCCAAGTTGCCCCTATACACCCAGATTCAATTCTATCTCAGCTTAAGAGGCAGGTTTCTTGTAGGTCAGGGGTCAGGGAGGGACCCTGAGGGAAGCAGTGAGCACATGCATCTAGTTTACCACAATGAGTCAATATTGTTTATGGTATGGGTTACTCTGCTGGTAGGTGCCAGCAAGATCAGCATGGAGTGGCCAAGTAGCCTTATCTTAAGCTCAGTCGGGAAGAAGGAATCTTTAGGTAACAGACATCCTGAAAGGACATGACTAGATTTCCAGTTAAGGAAAATATGTTTTCAATGGCTTTGAGCAAAATTGTATATAATCGTTCATTGAATCCTATTGCCAAGTGTGCAGATTAGTACATATTTTTAACCAAGTATTCATGGAAACCTTCAAAATGTGGTACTATTGTCCCCCCCCCCCCCTTAGAGATTCCTTTTCTTGGTACGCGTGATAAGTTAATGCATTCATATCATTACAAAGACCACGTCAGTGTAACTGGGATATCCATCACCTTATGTATTTGTTTTTATGCTGTTGGAAATATTCTTGTCTAGCTATTTTGAAATACACAATAGATAATTGTAACTATAGTCACCTTATTGATCTATCAAACACTGGTTCTTATTTCTTCTATCAAACTGTATGTTTAAACCCATTAATCAACCTCTCTTCATCCCTTTCTTCCTCTTCCACGTCCTAGCTTCTGGTAATCGCTGATCTACTCTTTGCTTTTATGTGACCCATTTTTTTAACTCCTAAAAAAAAAAAAATCACATGTTAGAGTGAGAACATGTGACATTTGTCTGTCTGTGCTTGGCTTACTTCTTTAACGTAATGATCTCCAGTTCTATCCATGTTGCTGTAATGACAGGATTTCATTTTTTATGGCTGAATAATATTTGATTATGTATATAGATCACATTTTCTTTTTCTGTCCATCCATTGATGGGTACTCAGGTTTACTTACTTAGTAAGTAAGGTTTACTTAGCTTTTGTGAATAGTGCTGCAATCAACATGAGTGCAGATGTCTCTTTGATACACTGATCTCCTTCCTTTCAGATAGAAACCCAATAGTGGAAATCCGGGGTCATCTGGTAGCTCGACTTTGAGGGTCAGCCAGTGGTTCCTTGCTTTGTTAATTTACGGAGGCCACACTGCCCTGTTTGCTGTTGTTTCTTGTGTATCATGTCTGTGTCTTTGCATTGAAAGATTAGCTGTTTATTCTACTCTTCCCTGTCTGGCTCATTTTGGCTTTTATTGGGTACGATTGCTTAGAGAGTTGTTTTAATTTACCTTTTCTTTCTTTCTCTCTCCCTCTCTCCTTCCCTCCCTCCTTCCCTCCCTCCATTCCTTCCTTCTTCTTCTTCTTCTTTTTTTTTTTTTTTTTAACTAGGTTGCTGCCTCCTTTTTGCACTAGATGACAACTTAAGCCCAGATTTGCCTCTATCATGGTAGTACATCAGAATGCCACTCACCCTGCATGGGAGTTTCCAAAGGGAATATCTCAGTAGTGAGGGAAGCTGGTGCGGGTCCACGACAAGGAGATCTGTGGAGTGAACCTCCCACAGTAGGGCAGCACTGAGCAGCCACTCTTACTTGGCGAGCAAATACTGGTGGGTCCTAACTCTTCATGGAGACTATGCATCTGTCTATAGCCCAATATTATGTGACTTGTGGAGTCAAATCAAGTATCAAGAATTTTGAGTATCAAGAATTTAAGTATCAATCAAAGAAATTGCACATCCAGCCATCATTGCTCCTTCTGAGAAAAATATCAAGGCTCAATGGCCAAGAACTGTTAACGGGTTCTTTGTTTATTATTTTAGACACTTTGTCTAGGGAGACCCACAGTAGTTCTATCTTTTTTGCTTTTCTAGGTAAAGTTACAATAATTTTAAAATTCCCGTAAAGCGCAGGGTTTCCAGGGTTGGGGATATGCCTCCTCCCTTTGTCCGTCACTATCCTGAGGGATATTTTCCCCTCCAGGAACTCTGATGCTTCTCATGGGTTGAGGCAGGAATCGTCTCCTGCTAAGGAATCCAAGATGGTTGGGAAGCTGCTTGTCTACCTGGATTTTACTTTTTTTTTTTTTTTTTTTTATTAAATCGTAACTGTGTACATTAACGCAATCATGGGGTACAATGTGCTATATACAATTTGAAATATTTTCATCAAATTGGTTAACATAGCCTTCATGGCATTTATTAATTATTGTGTTTAGACATTTATATTCTATACCTAGTAAATTTCACATGTACCTGATCTTACTTTTTCTAATGTAGAAACTGAGTTGGGAAAATTTTTCTCTGATAATTGCCAGATAGTTTGGGAGGAGAGGCCTCGTGGATATGACGTCCAATTCTCTTACCATATGCTTGGGTTGTTTTCATTTCTCTGTGGTGCTGAAAACTCATCCTTATATTTGAGTTCTGAAATATTGCAGGTATACTCCCAGCACAGTGTATTTGCTTTTGATTTTCTATGTATGTGTAAGTCAGCTTGCTTTTCTGCCACAATTTTGGAAGCAGAAGTCATGAGACTTTTCTTCTGAGAAGTTGTTGGCAATGTTTTTATTTGTAAAAAAGTATTTTAATGGTATGCTCAAGTATTGGATATTCCTTTTATTGAATCCAAGTACCACCTGTAATTTAAAATGATTTCCCATTCCAGCTTAGAAGAGATATTAAATTATTTAAAATTTCTTCTTATTTTAGGATGGGCTGTGAAGGGAAGCACCCATAAAAGTTAAAGAGCATGCCCCCCCAAAAATGTATGCACATTTTAAGAAAGGAAAAAAATGATTAAAATTGTAATACTCAGCATATACCAATAAAAATGAATATAAGTCATGTTTTACTTCTGCAATTACAAGAGGTGCTCAAAGTATATACTTAATATAACATATAATACATAGATAACATCTCTTATAATGTATATGCATCTTTTGGCATTCCCAGTATAGAAATGATTTGTTGTGTGACTTTTAAAAACCTCATTCCACAAAATTCAATACTACTTTGCACTTACTATGGTGACAGTTACATTAAATTGATCTGTTTAATTAACTTGATGCTGAGTTTTTCCAGGAAAGTGACTGGCTACTATTTACCTTTATCTCTCCAGTGTCGTATAGTGGAGGGTCCTTCATAAATACCTGTTGAAAAACTACTAAAGAACTATTGGTTTCATTTGATTGATTTTGCTGCCTTATTATTAACTTAGGAGCAAATACTGGTGGGTCCTAATTCCTCATGGAGATTACACACCTGTCTATATGGCTTTTGGAGTCAAATCAAGTCTAGGTAAAGAAATTGCCACAGTCAGCCATTATTACTCTTTCTGAGAAAAATATCAAGGCTCAATGGCCAAGAAATGTTAATGGATTCTTCATTATTATTTTAGATACTTTGTGGCGACTCAGAGTAATTCTATCTTTTTTTGCTTTTCTAGGTAAAATTATAATAATTTTAAAATGCCTTCAAAGCCCTAACACAAGGCATTCTCCTGTAAGAGTTTCATTGTTTCTTTGGAGTGATATGTATGTAGTCACTGAAGTTATGGAAGACAATGTGATCTTCAAAAAGAGGAGGACTGTGGGATTGAATAGATGCAAAGTCCCATTCTTGACTCACCTCTCATTAGCAGTATGGGTTACACAGTCTGAGCCTTAGTCTTAATTTATGATGGTGATGCCATTACCTGCTTTATAGATATTGTTGTATGTATAATTGTTATGCAGAGCAAAGGGATAATGTCTAAACACAGTACACACAAAGTAATCAACACATGTATTCAGAAAGTTCAGACTATTTCACTTCAGTCATAGTATCACTTAAAGAAACAAGAAAATTGCTTTTGTGTCTTCCTACACTATTGAGGAATTAGTAGGCCCGCTATAGCATTTGAGACATCAGTATGTATAATAATAATGATAATAGACCTGGAGCAAGCACAATGTTCCATTCAACTTGGAAGTTATGACTTAAATTGGTCTTAATTTAATGAGCACTTACCATGTAACACAACATTATTATTTTATAATTTGATCTTTGCAAGAATCCTATGCAAATAGGCAATTATTATTAGCCATTTTTGTTTTACATGCTTAGCACAATTCTTGGCATATAATTGGACCTCAATAAATACCAACTATCATCCCTATTTTACATCTAAAGAAAATGAGGCCAAACTTTAATGCCACTTAAACAAGGTCATGCATAATGTTCATGGCAAACCTTTGACTTAAGCAAACATATTAACTCTTCACTTGGTGATTTGTATTTCAAAAATTTTTATTTTTATTTTATTTTATTTTATTTTTATTGTTGGGAATTCATTGAGGGTACAATAAACCAGGTTACACTGATTCAAAAATTTTTAATAACTCAAGTTTGTTGTCCAGCTAGCAAAAGTAAACTTCCACTTCAGTAACAATGTACTAGGTAATTCAGAGAAAATTTAGAAAAGCTGGAAAAATATAGAAATAAATCTGCCTAAAGTAGGGTCATCAAATAAATTGAGTTTCAGATAAAGAGGGAATAAATTTTTAGTATTAAGCATGTCCCAATTATTGCATAATATATATAGCATTATATATATATATATATATAATATAAATATAATATATATGAGATTATTCATTGTTTATCTTGAATTCAGACTTAATTAGGTGTCTTGTAATTTTTTTCTCTAGACCTGGAAACCGTGGCCTGAAGGCCTCAGTGACCTAGCAAAGCAATGGAAAATAAAATAATGAGGTCAAGATCCAAAAGGAGATTCAGAGCAAAGCCAAGGATTTGGGGTTGCTGTTTCCCTGGGGTACTTGTGTTGATTCCAAAAGAACCATTGAGAGGCTGGGAAGCTGAAAAGAATTTTTGACAGACTTCCAGGGCTGAGGGGATAAAACTTAAGAATCCAGGGCCTACCAAAGAGCAGGATGGTGGCAAATTCCTCATGATTCAAGTCGGGACTCTGAAGGGCTAAAGAGATATGAAAAATATACCAGCCTTAGCCCTCTAAATCATATCAAGTCTTGAATTTAGATTAAAGTTATTTTGGGTTGCTAGACACTGGTCAGAAGAAAATGTAAAACTTCTTAGGGAGGAAAAATAACGTCACTTGAAACCTCAAAAGTTTTCATTTATCAAATGTACACAGTTATCAATTAAAATGGACCCATCAAATGTAGAGGCAAGGCAATGCATACAAAACAAAACAAAAGAAACAGCAAATACAAACAGAGGCATGGAGCTTCCAGGTATCAGAGTTATCAGATATAGGCCTTACAGAAGATATCCTTAAAACATTTAAGGAAATAAAAGACAAGCTTGAAAATATCAGCCGAGAATGAAGTCTATAAAGAGGACCAAACACAAATTTTGAATCAATTGAAAAGCTATAGTTTTAAAATAGTGAATTCAATGAATGGGTTTAACAGTGGATTAAACAACACAGAGAAGACAGTTTAGGGAATAGGAACATAGGTCAGAAAAAGAAATTCAGAATGAAGCATGCATGGTAAAGGAATAGAAAACATAGAAGACAGAGTAAGAAAGACACAGGGTACTAGCAGGTGGTCTAAAATACATGTAATTGAAATCTGAAAGGAGAGACATGGTGCTACATTTAGAAAGACATGAAGCTATGGATCCCAGAACCTTTATGAGTCCCAGAAAGAACCAAGCAACTGGACGTCACAGTAAAACTTGTGGGGAGGGTGGGAAGTAGAGAAAAACAACATCAATCAGCCAATGAAGAAAAAAAGCTAGATTACCTTCAAAGGAGCAGCAATTACACTGACAACCAACTCCTCCGCATCAGCAGAGACCATGGAATACAGAGGAACGAGAACTTCAAAGTGCCAGAACAAAGAACTGTCAACAGAGAATTCTGCAACTAATTGAATGTTCTTTAACGGTTTAAGAGTATTGCTGCCCAGACATGGCACAGGTTGCCAGCATCATGAATACTTGAATTCATGGCAGCTTTGTAGCTACCACAGGCTCTGACATATGCAATCTGCAATGCAGAAATAACCAAATCTTATGAACCAAAGTGCAATCAGAGTTGATGAATTAGACAGAGATGAGCACAGCCTTCCATTGCGAAGTCACTTATTTTGCAAAAAGAACAAATTAGGTCTGTAGTATTCTGTAGCAACAACTGCAGACTTAAACCTACTACTATTTCATTTACAAACTGGATGAGAGAAAGATATAAATCACGCCCTTAAAATCCAGGAAAAGCAATTTGATTCAGAAAGCTATAATCACGACCAGTTCTTCTCAATAGTAACCTACCAGGAGTAATAGAAAGTGCAATATAGTCAAATGCTCAAAAGATCAAGAAACAACAGAATAATAAGAGGTAAATTAAACTGAGACTGAAGAACATATATATAGTTTCAGCAAGAGGAAATAGCAAGAGCAGTACTTCCGCAGGAGTAATCAATCTTGTTGGTATAAAATCATGAGTCCTTCTAGTCTGTCCTGCAAGGTAATATGTTCATTTGCATTCCTTTATATAAAACAAATATGAATTAAATGTATTTTAAGAAATAAACAGCTTAGAGAAAGGCTGTAACCTGTGATCAAAACAAAAGGAAAGGTGAAGAGTTTCCAACAAAAAGGGGATAAATCTTATTAACGTCCATTGACAAGGCATCTAACATTGATGACTGTGCTGTAGATGTAAATAGTTAACCTTGGAAATTTTAATTTTAAAACGGATATTGCCTATTGGATCTCCTTAAGAAAGAATTATAAAGCTTATCACACGTGGGGCTGTGGCTTTGGACTCACACCAGAATGCAGCAGAGTCAACTTTTACACATTCTTGTCCTGCTGCATTTAAATTTTTGCAGCTTGTATGCAAGATCTCATTCAAAAGGAGAAAAATGAGATAATTTAAAAAGCCGTATAAAGTTGTACCCAAACACAACAACAACAAACTCTTCCTGTACTATAAACAGCCCTGAAAACTCATGATGTTTTTTAGTGGTTATTCAAATAATATTTGGGTAGTAAAATTATTATTAAAGTAATATATAACTTTCAGAGAAAAAAAATCCCCCTGTATTACAGAATATTATATTGAGTTGTCAAAATTTTGTCATTTGGTGAAGGTATCATCTTACTTGAATTTGTACTTCCAAATGTCTTTATGATTTAAAATTCTGTGTTATGGATCAGTTGTATCAGTTTAAGTTTAAATTAAATTAGAAAATAACTGGAAAAGTAAAGCCATAAACAGAGAAGAAGTTAGGCAAATATTTCATATTTCTGGTTATTTAAATGAAAAATAGTTAATCACAATTTTTTTGGAGGTAATTGTGACAACTGACATTTTTTCACATGAAGAACTATATTACTTGGCTAATTTCCTATTTAGAAGAATGTTAATTCTTTTAAATATGGTATCACAGCCAACGTGATCAAAACGAATAATTATATGAAATGACATTGGAGCTTTTAAGTGATGAGAAATACTCATTTCTGGTGCCAGAAGGCCAATTCCAAACTCAAAACCAATCTGAGAAATGCATTTATTTCCTATTTCAGCTCTGAGTTTCTGATCTCTGGGGCGACTGCCTGTGGAGTTAAAAGGTAATTAGAGACTCCCTCTTCCGGCCAGGATTGATGCTCAGGCAGCTAAACTAGATAAGCCAATTTTTAAACAAAATGTCAGGCACTGCAGAGCAATGCAAGAGCCAAAACTTGTGGATCAGGTAAGAGGAGGTGGCAATCTCCAGTCCCCCCTCCCTGGTGGCCAACCAGACGGGGCAGAGGGACAGTGTTGAACATCTAAAACACACAGGCTATTTCCCCTCAGCTGTTCCCCATTCGAAAGCTTTGAGGGCAAAAGGCTAAAAATCTAATCACGGCAGCATTTAAAAAGTAAAGAGAGAATTTTCCATCTTTTGGCAGTGAGGCGATCTGGCAGGGAGCTGCCTGCTGAAAGCTCTGGAGAAGGATTCCGAGGAACACAGTGGGCCAGAGGGAGGCCACAGCTTACCAGAAGTGCACTGGATTCCACTCAGCTCATTCCCTTACTGGGCCCAGGCCAGCCGCACCCGGTTGCATAGCTCAGGACACAGTAAACCCTCTCTGGGGGAAGATGCCATCACCAAAAGAGCCTACCCCATGTATGGTAATTTTTATACTCCACGTATTACCGTAATTGATAGAAAATTGCCAGGTTTAGCAATAGATAGTAGCAAGAAAGAAATGCATCTGGGACCCTGATGATGAAGTCATCTTGCAAAGACTTTAAATATTCATATACAAGATGTGGCAATTAAGTTCTTGAACACATTCTAGAAAAAGTGCTCATTGGTGAGTATCACTATGGTCACCTTACAAATATTCCCCTGACATCAGTGCCCAGTCCATCCTTCAAAGCAATCTTGCCACTCTTTTCCTGGAATGACCATCAGAGCTGTTGTCATGTGGCACACAAAAACAAGCAACAACAATGACTGCTACTCAGCAAGACACTGCCACATGGTTTAGACACCCTGAGCCTAAACTTTACTGAGTTGTCCTGTGCTGCTGACGTAGGCACACAGCGGCAAACTCACGAACTTCGTTGTCAGTCCTTCTTTAAATGATCTGTGTAGAACCTGGATGAATAAAAACAGACTTTGCCAGAAGACAAGAAGCGAAAGAAAAGAGCCAAATGGTGTTTTATTACTGAAAAACAGAAATAGCTGAAAGTGAGAACTTGCTACATGTGTTTTCCAGCAGATCAGATATGGTGGGAGGAGGGTTTGTAAGCTGGAAGATGGGTCAGCAGAAAATATCCAGATGGAAGGGAGAGGGAGAGAGAGAGAATAAAGGGTTGGAAAGCAGAGAGGAAAGAAAAAGGGACAGAGGAAGACAGCAGAACCATCTACTGCATGTGCCTGGGAATGGGGTAAAGGCAACTTTTGAGGGGATAATAGTGTATTATCAAGCCTCAGGATAAAAACAAAACCACTCCTATACACATCAGAGCTAAACTGACATCCAGAGGCAAAGATAAAAGTCTTAAAAGCATGGGGGGAGGGAAGGAGAGAAAGAAGTTATCGTCAAAGGAATGACAAACAAAAACAAAAAACCAAAAACCTAACCACTGACTTTTTGAAAGATAGAGAAATGACATTTTCAAGTGCTGAAGAAAATAACCATTGACCTAGAATTCTACATGCTCATGAAATTTTCTTCAAAAGTCTAAGAATAAACAGTGATGTTTTCAGACAAACAACCTGAGAGGATTACCAGCAGTGGGCTTGCACTAAGAGAAATCCCCAAGGGAGCTCTTTCCTCTTAAGAGGAAAATGATCCCAGGCAGAAACACAGATGTGTGAGAAGGAGGAGGAGCAGACTGGATTAAAATGTGAGTGAAGCACTGCTTCTTGATTTGGGTGCTGTTTACATGAAAGAATTCCCTTTTTGAAAATTCATAAGCTCTGCACTTAAATGTGTGCACTTTCCTATGTGTGTGTTGTGCTTCAGGAAGAGTTTTAGCAAAATAAAGCAAAATAGAAACGGCTTAGAGGAAAATTGACACTCTCATTGCATACATTACGGAAAAAGAATGGCTAAAAACCAACATGCTAAGTAGCAATCTCGAGAAATTAGAGAAAGAACAACAAATAAACCCAAGGAGAGTAGAAGTTAGGAAATAAAAAAAAAACAAGAAGAGCAGAAAGTGATTAAACGGAAAGCAAACATATATAGAGGATTGAGAAGACAAAAAGTTGGGTCTTTGAAAAGATTAGTAAGATAAATCCTCCCTGGAGAGGGGGACATGGAAGGCACAAATAAGGAGTCTGAGAAATGCAAAAGGCTCAGCCCACGGCATTGACACTGTGGTTCCCTGGCCTGGGGGAGCCAGCTGCTTGTTCTCTAAGTGTCCCCCACCATTCAGGCTGGCGGCGGGGACCCCAGCGGCCTCTCAGAGGCCACAGACTGGATGGCAGCAGTAACAGCATCTCAGTCTAGTGCCTTCCCGGGGTACTGAGTGGGTCTTCACATTGCAGTCCAAGTGGAGGGAAGGGTCTTTTCTGGTCAGATGATGGAGAACTGAGACTGGACAAATAAACCAAAAGTGATGGGACAGACTCCATCGTATAGAAGAGCTCTGGAAAGTAGCAACTGCAGAAAGTAGAAAGTATAGCTCTGAGCATGCGAGGTCAGGGGGAGACCCTCCCCCATATCCTGTGCTCATTTCCAGTGTCTTGAGCCAGCTCGTGACCTTCTGGAGGGGGTTCCACGGGTCTTTCTGGGAAGTAAATGCTTTTCTTCGATACTAACTAACTTTAGACAAAGGGCTTGATATATGAATACCAGGGGTTTTGAGTGTGGAGGACAGAAAAAAGTCTCAATGTGACCATTTCAATGAGTGGCTTATTGCCAGGGAGAGGCCTTTAAATACTGCAGTACCCCCCTTTATCTCTGGTTTTGCTTTCCATGGTTTCAGTCACCCAGGGTTAATCATGGTCTAAACTTTAAATGGGAGGTTCCAGACATAAATAATTCATAAATTTTAGACAATTTTTATTGTAGTATGCTGTTATACTTCTGTTTTATTATTAATTATTGTTAATCTCTTACTGTGTCTCATTTACAAAGTAAATTTTACTGCTGGTATGTTCATGTTGGAAAATCTATAGTTTCATGCATCTGCGGAATGCCTGGAGTGTGTTCCCCACAGAGAAGAGGGGACTACTGTATTGTAGTCCCCTTCGAAAACCGTATCAGGAGGGGAGCCATGAACCAACAGTCAGTGGCTACTTAGAAGAGCATACACAGGTCTTAGGTGAAGGTCAGAGCTCAAATCCATGACTACTCAGGAGGTGGAGAGACCTGCACCAGCCTTCTTCTCCACCTGTGCTTGGCCACTCACAGGTCTGAGTAGTGGGAGCACAAAGCAGGGTCTGGCTTCGGAGATGTGCTCACCAGATATTCTTGTGACCCCACTTAACAGGGCTGATGTGTTACCAGCTCCAAAGGCACTGCCCACACAGAAGTCTGTGGGGACAGCTCTCCTGGAGGTGTGTGACACAGAGAACCACCTTTAAATCTCGCTAATGGGCTGCAATTCCCAGGGGCAAGGAGCCCAAGCAATCAGCCTCATAGAAAAGGCTTCTCTTTTCATTTTGGGCTCCTGTCCGCTTCCCCTGCCTAGGCTCCTCTTGGGCTACAGCAGATGCTTTCTCACTTTCTCACTATCTGAGTCAAGTCTAACCTGGTCAGCCGCAAGTGAGGCTAAATAGTTTTCTGGAAGAGAGTCTTGCTGGCAAGGCACTCTTAGGGCTGCAGCTCCCGTTTTCAGGAGAGCCCACCCACCACGTGTAGCTGTCTGGCACATAGTAGAAGGCCACTCAAAGCACACGTGTAAATGCTGCCTGGCATGCTGCACACACGGGAATTGGCAGCTGCTTTCTCCTAGCTGCGGCTGATGCAGACTTGGGCTACAGTCACTGAATGCTGGATCCCCAGGGACCCTGAGACTGAAAATGCAGCCTTACGGCAAGCAAGTCTCTTTCCTAAAAAAGTGATATTGTGCTCTGTTGGTGTGGGATTTCATGTTAGGTTCGGAATCTGCTGGAATTTTTGCCTCTTGGGAGACAACAACTGTGACTGTTTGAGATGGGGAGGTTGGTGGAGAAGAGAGTCTCTAGACAGTGATACTGGGATGGAGCAGGTTGATGTCAGAGGTCGGAGGAAGGTGAGGAAGGAGTGGCGTGCACTTGTCACCCTGAAAATGTGAGAACCAGAGCGTGCCTCTCTTCAGTGTGTTGTCCAGTACGTGCAGGCCATTTGGCTGAATGGAGATGTCACCTGGGGGCTCTCAAACACATGTCTTTCTGGGCAGGCTCAGAGATGAGTCTCTGTCAGATGACCAGCACTGGATGGTGGTGCAGAGGTGGGAGAGGGAGACAAGGCTGGCTAGGGTGGGAGGGGTCTGCAGGGGTTCTTTAGCCTAACCAGCCGCGCACATCCTGGTATCAACTACTTTCTTACTTCCACACTTCCTCCACGTAGCAGGAATCGCAGGCTTTAAGAATCTCTTCTGATCACGTACCCTGCTTAGCGTGGTGCCTGCTTGCTGTAAGCCTCCCCTGATCCTCCCAGCTGTCTTCTGAGCTCTGTGGACATTCACGTTTCATCAGAGGGTTACTCCGGACACCTTCCCTGATCCTGAGGTCACGTTTCGGATTCCTCTGCCTCCTTTGGGCCCTCAGTCTATAACAGCAGCACAGTCAGCCATGCTCTTCTTTTTGCTCTCCTGGTGGGTCTTACAGCTCTGATGACAGTGAAAGGAAGAGAGAGCGCCCTGCGGGCTGAGATCCCAGCAGAAGGCTGAAGCCAGGAGCCATGCTGGCGGCTGCAGGAAAAGTCTTCCCTGCACGGGGAAGGAGGCTGATGCTTTTTTACAATTCCATTTGTTTTTGTGGGTGTCTAAGTCAGTTCGCGTGGCTATAAAAGACACCACAGAGTGGGGGGCTTAAGCGACACTTACTTCACACAGTTCTGAAGCCTGAGAAGTCCCAAACCGAGATGCTGGCTGGGGGACGTGGTTTCTGGGGAGAGCTCTTTTCCTGGTTTGCAGATGGTCTCCTTCTCACGTATCCTCCCATGGCAGAGAGAAAGACCACGTGTCTCTTCCTCTTCCTATAACAAGGACCAACTCCTGTGACCTAATTCAACCTTAATGATGTCACAAAGTCCCCATGTCCAGATATCATTGCACTGGGGATTAGGACTCAACATGTGAGGTGCTGGGGGGAGGGACACAAACTTTAGTCTCTAGCAGTGCACTTGTAAGGTCACGATAGTCACCCACCTGTGTCAAGTGCCCAGCCTTCCATGTAACTGACTCTAATGTTTTAGTGTTCATTTTTTTATAGAGAGTTTGCTTGAAATGTATTTTTCTCTAATTTGGGAACTGCCTGTAACCAGGCTGGTAGAAAGGTCCAGTTATTTCAACTACTATTTTCTTCCATGTTTCCATAGTCTTTTTGCCTTTTCCTTCCATTATAGATTGTTTTAAAAAATTGACATCATCTACTCTTTTCCCTCTAAAACAACATTTCATAGTCTTTTAACACTTATGCTTTCCATTATGAAATAGTTGATTTTCACTAGAAATTCCTGTTCTGTGTTATAGAAAACTTACACTGTAAAAAAAAGCCTCTTTTTTTTTTTTCAGGGGTAAATACTAATGGGAGGAGAGAGGAAGAAAGAGGTTTCAAATACAAGGAATGGAAGTCCCGAGAAAGTCTAGAGGTTCAAATTTCTAGACATTGACTAAACAGGAGGGTTTCCCATGCCCCTCTCTGGTGGAGGAAGCAGTACTTACAAGTGTATTCCCCCCAAGGATCTGGAAGGCATAATGCCACAACATGTCCTTATAAGGTGAATTGCCTGGCTTGAGTTACAGGCACATAGGCCTTGAGAAACCCGGAAATGACTGGTGTTCATTCTAGTGATACTGAAACAAAGATGTTTTTCTCCTTTTGTCTCCTGCTTTTTGGCTGCCCACTTCTTTAAGGTAACACAGCTGGCAGCAGCCATGTAGTTTTAAATATGGACCAGGTTCTGCAAACTCTGGTTTTACTTGAAAAGAGGGAAATAAGGCTTCGAGTAGCAGCCTCTACAATGGATGAGGAGTTGCTTGTGTAAAAATTTTGTTGGCAGGATTTGCAATATTCTTTTCAGAGATAGGGTCTCACTGTATCACTCACGCTGAGTGCAGTGGTGTGATCATAGCTCATCTTAACCTCAAACTCTGGGACTCAGGCAATCCTACTACTTCAGCCTCCCGAGTGGCTGGGACTATAGAAATGCACCACCAAGTCTGGCTAATTTTTTTTTTTTTCTTTTTAAGAGATGAGGTCTCTCTATGTTGCCCACGCTGGTCTCAAATTCCTGGCCTGAAGTGATCCTCCTGCCTTGACCTTCCCAAAGGGCTGGTCTTGCAGGCATGAGTCACCACACCTGGCCAAGGGTTTTGCAATATTCTTGGCTACAATAATGACTCTTGAACTTTGAGTAAGTGGAATACAGGAGACAGTGAAGTCTGGATTAACAAGATTTGGGGTGAGGTTTGTACATTTTTATATAATTTGGACTCTGAACTCCTTGCTTGTGCAAAGCTGGTGGGACAATGTGAATGGCTTCACTTGAAAACAGCCTTGTAGTTGACTAGAGACCCATTTTGGCTGAGGCAAGAATGTCCGAGGGTAACCTCTGAACTGGTAGACAAGCCGTCCAGGGGCATGACAAGTACCCAGAAGGCAGACACGGTGTGTGAGCAGGCCTTCCTGAAGTGCGTCTCTGTCCTCACCACGAGCAGCTGCAGCTGTGCAGTCATCTGCCTGCTGAAAGGCTCAGCAGGTCAAAAGAGAGAGGCAGAGCTGGCCTCCACATCCAGGCTTTCTCTGTCTGGGGCTTCCTCTCCTGCAGATTCAATCAACTGTAGATTGGAAATATTTTTAAAAATCAAAAATAGAGGCTGGGTGTGGTGGCTCATGGCTGTAATCCTAACACTCTGGGAGGCCAAGCCAAGTGGATTGCTGGAGCTCAGGAGTTTGAGACCAGCCTGAGCAAGAGCAAGACCCTGTCTCTACTAAAAATAGAAAAAACTGGCTGGGCATTGTGGTAGAAGCCTGGAGTCCCAGCTACTCCAGAGGCTGAACCAAGAGCCCTGCTTGAGCCCAAGAGTTTGAGGTTGCTGAGAGCTATCACGTCACAGTACTTTCCCCAGGGCAACTAAGTGACATTCTGTCTCAAAAACAAACAAACAAAAAATAAAAACATAAATAAGTAATAAAAATTTAAAAATAGCACACTAGAAATAATACAAATAAAAACAATACAGCATAACAACTAATTACATAGCATTTACAGTGTATTAGTTATTCTGAGTAATCTAGAGATGATTTAAAATATACAAGGCAATGTGAGAATGTTACGTGCAAATACGATACCATTTTACACAGGAAATTTGAGCAGTCGTGGATTCCAGTATCCTCTGGGGTCCTAGAATCAATCCCCAATGGATACTCAGGGACGACTGTACAAATTGGGAAGAAAATAGAAAAAGGGAAGTTTCCCTTTCCGCAGCTCTTCTACCATCCACTTGCGCTAAGCTGGTTGGCTGGATTCCCAGCGCAGATTGGGCCACATTCACCAGAGAGCAGAGTCCTCTGCTTCCAAAGGTGATACCTCACTGCTACCTCCTTAAGTTACATATGTCAGTTGCCTCTGTTCTTTCCCTGTGGTGCACTCTTGCCGTGAGTCTGACCCGGAGACCAGCTGGCCCCCTCTCTCTGCCCATATTTCTTTTTTTTGAGACAGAGCTTCAAGCTGTCGCCCTGGGTAGAGTGCTGTAGCATCACCACTCACAGCAACCTCCAATTCCTGGGCTCAAGTGATTCTCCTGTCTCCACCTCCCAAGTAGCTGGGACTACAGGCGCCTGCCACAACACCCAGCTGTTTTTTGGTTGCAGCTGTCATTGCTGTTTGGTAGGCCCGGGCTGGATTCGAACCTGCCAGCTCAGGTGTATGTGGCCGGCGCCTTGGCTGCTTGAGCCACAGGCACCAAGCCTCTCTGCCTGCATTTCTATCTCTTCCTCTAAAGGGAATATTCAACTTTTTAGGCTCAGAAGTCATCTGTGGGAAAGATAAGACTTAATGGCTGCCATCCTGGAGCATAAGTCTTTTGCTTCCTGCACTGGGATACTGAGCATTGGCTTAATTAATTAATTGATGGAATACATATTTACTAATTGCTATAAGGGGATATGCTACTAGTGATAAAAAAAAAAAAAAAACCTTTGAAAATGTTATCTAGGTGTTGAAATTATGGGTGATTTTTACTTTGATCTCTTGATCTTTACTTTGATCAAGTTTTCTGCAGGGAATAATCCATGCATATATAGCACATCCATCAAGATGGAGGAGATCCTGGATTTGTGTGCAAGGAAGTGATGGAAATCCTGGGGGCGTCCGTTTTTTGATGTGACTTTCTCTACAGCTCTTAGAGAGAGGTGGGGCCTTCTGAGTTCCCCCTTTGGAACCATCTGGACGGGAGGAAGCCTATATATTAACCAACTTCACCTTCCTTCCAGAGCTCTTCTCTTGGTAGAGTTTGGTATTAATTCTACTTTCACCGCCAGATCTCTCATGGTGGATTTTATAGCCCAGTGATGTCTGTGTTCTCACTCTGATGCCCCAAAGAAACCCCTTTCCAATCACACTAGGGAGGGAGGGCCCCCAGGAAAGGCTCCTACTTCACATTTTGTGTGGTGTAGAAGCCTGTACCCCAACCCTCCGGGGTCCAGATGCTTCTGTGGAGCCCTTGCTTAAGTAGTGGGAGCTCCCCTGGCCTACTTTTGTCTTGTCAGGATGCCATGGAGGCCAAGGCAGCTCTGAAGGCAGACTGTGCAGGTTCAGGTCCTGGTCCCACCATTTGCTTGTTACCTGTGAATATCACAGTGGTTGCATTTCCTTCCTGTGCCTCAGGTTCCTCATCGACAGAAAGGAACATAATACTATCTGCCATCGGGGTTTTCAGAAGGACTAAATGGGGCAATGTATCTGAAGTCCTCAGCACGATGTCTGGCACATCGGGAGAGCTCAGAGAAGTTTAGCTGCTGGGATGATTGTTATCAGTCCTCTAACACAGCAGTTCTTGACCTGGAGGTTGTGACCCCCTTTTAACAATGAAAATACATTGCAGCATTAGGAAGGTTGAGAACCACAGATGACAGGACAATGGCTTTACCTAGATGACGACTCAGAGGTTGGACGTTGGAGCTCACATATAGTTGCCCTGAGGTAAGCACAGTGGCTGCCCTCCCAAAGTGACCTCAGCCACCTTTGCTCCCATGTGGGTCTGTCTGTCTAATTGGGAGCTGTGGGGGTCAGCTGGCCGTGCCCTTCAGACACTGCCCATCCACCTGGCCGCAGGTGCAGGCACAGCATCCTAGTTAGGTCAGCGTCCCTTGCTTGCCCCACTTTCTCCCCTGACTCTGTTGGCCTCTCCCCACTTTCACCTGCCACAGAGCATTCTGTGTACCCATCTTGAGATCACAAAGGACACAGCAGTCCCTTCCCATGTTGTAGTGGCCTCCTCTGGGGACAGAGATTTGGAGGGTCTCAGGAAGCCTGAAGAGGGCTCTAGCTCCACAAATCTGTGATTTTGAGCAAAAGGGATTCATTTTATCTGCGTGACTTTAAGGGGGGAAGAAGAGCATCTATTTTTTCCGCAGAGTTCAGAGTTCACCACATCTGTGAGGGGGAAACCACGGCTGAGTTCTTCCAGCTTATTCTTCTCATTTCCCTTATTACAAAAGCAGCACAGCAGAGTGGTCAGCAGAAACGCCCTTCTTCCTGGCTCTTCACCCCTCCTGCACCTGCCACCCACCCTCCCACACTTCTGGTCATCCTGCCCCTCGCTGGATGAGGGCTTCGAGGAAAGGTGGGTCCCATCAGCTGTTCTCTGGATCCTTTCCCTCCCCCATCCAACCGCCCTCCTACATCCCGGATCGCTGACATCCTGCAGACTCTGCCACTGTGCTGACAGCACGGCAATGCTCCTGGACTCAAACCCCTGTGCCACCACCCCAGCCCTGAACCCCAGGTTAAATCAGCCACCGCGCCTCTCAGAGAGAGGGTTTTCTCATCAGATACAGCAGCGATGGAGTCCACCTCATGGCACTCTCGTCAACATGCGGTAAGAGGGTGTAACATCCTCACTGAGGCGCTGGACACCTGTCAGCACCAAATAACTGAGAGTCCTCATCTTCAGGTCTCCTTCTGCTCAGGCCCCAAACATGCACAAGTCTCACCTGACCTATGACAGACCTCCCTTTGACCCGGTTTCTAGGGCTGCCACCTTCTCAGGGCCACTGTCCCGCCAGCTGTGCTAGAGGAGTGCTATATTCCCACCCCCTCTTCTTTACCAAAACAGCAGCTCACCAGCCACGCCAGTGCCCCCAGGCCTGAGCAGGTTCCTGAGACACAAGACTTTTAGGGCTAAAAACCAGGACAGCTCCAGAAAACCAGGACAAACTGGTCACCCCGCCATTTAGCCTGAAGTTTCTCTCATCACCTCCCTGGATGATTCTGACAGAGACCACAGCGCCCCTGTGGTCGCCCTCCCAGGCACATTCTGGACCACCTCCTCCCCGATTCCTTTCTGGCGTCCAGCAGGTCATGCCGACTACAACCCCTTGCTGGGTTTCTCCTCCTTTCACTCCCAGAGCCTTGTCATTTTGGTTACCTGACAGTTTACAACAGCACTTCATTGTAGTTTCTCCACATCCTGTGAGGGGTGGGCTCGGCTGGGAGCTCTCTTGGGGTCTTGCATATTGTTGATTGACAGCAGCTGGGGCTGGGCCTCTGATGTGGCCTCTTGCCTGGATGGGATGGCTGTGACCTCTGGGCATGCTCTCTCCATGTGGCCCTGTGCAGGGCTAGCCTGGCCTACTTCCAGTATGGCTGCCTCGGGGCTCTGACAGCAGGTGTTTCAAGAAGTAGAAAGTGGCAACTTCCAGTGTCTTGAGTCCTGGACTAGAAGTCGGCACCACAAACCTTCAGTGTGGAAACCAGCCCAGCGTCCCAGAGGCCACCCAGGATCAAGGAGAGGGCACATGGACCGCCTAGCAATGGGAGGAGCCATCCTCAATCTGCCACCCTCAGGGACCTCTTCCTGCTCTTCCTCCCCATCCTCAGCTCTCTTCCCACTGTCTGTAGCAGTTGTCACATTTAGGGGCAAAGCACTCATTAAGTTGGGGTACTCGTTAAAAATGAAGGCTTCCAACAGCCATCCCGGGTGAATCTCTGCAATTTCCAGCAGGCCACACTTTCAGGAACACTCTACATGTTCCCCAAACTGAGTCCTTCTCAACCTCACTTCTAACACCACTTGTGTGTTCATGTCCCATCTCTGTATCGAAACCAGCTCTTTCTCCTAAGCACCAGTGTCCCATTGCACATTCCAGCCCCACAGACCTGTCTTAATTCCCAAATTAGCCCTTCCCATCTTCTCAGCACGGATGATGGCTGCCCAGGTTCCTCCTCCTGCCCCCCTCGCCCGAGGGCACACCCAGTCCCTCCTGCACCGGGCTGGCCTTACCTCCCAGGCCACTTTCTAATTCAGCCTCCTCCCTTCTGCTCTTACCATTCCCTCCTTTCATGCTGTAGTTTCTCGGTGGTTTCAGACCTCCAGGGTCAGTGCCCTACAGCTGTACTCCAACCGCTGCTGGGATGAAGCTTCTAGAATGCAAGTCTAACCAGGATACTTTTTCTACCTAGAGCATTTCAATATCTCTGCCGTGTTTTGCAGGCGCTCATCTAAACTACCTGGAACCTCTGACCCCAGGCTTCTCCCCAGGAATTTTTCTTTTTTAATTCTTTCTCACCTGCTTCAGCCTCGGGGCACCCTGCCTACCTCGCTCCCCCACCCCAGCCACCTCCTGTATATCTTTGTCTTTTGCAGATTTCCTCACCACTGTCCCCAAGGCCAGTCCTTTATCCTTCCCACTGGCCAAGTTCTTTTTTTTTTTTTTTAGTGGCAAATAAAATTTCTTTTTTTAAAATTTATTTTTTATTAAATCATAGCTGTGTACATTAATGAGATCATGGGGCACCATACACTGGTGTTATAGACCGTTTGACACATTTTCATCTCACTGGTTAACATAGCCTTCCTAGCATTTTCTTAGTTATTGTGCTAAGACATTTACATTCTACATTTACTAAGTTTCACATATACCCTTGTAAGATGCACCGCAGGTGTAATCCCACCAATCTGCCTCCCTCCCCTCCCTTTCCCCCTTCCCCCTATTCTTAGGTTGTAACTGGGTTATAGCTTTCATGTGAAAGCCATAAATTAGTTTCATAGTAGGGCTGAGTACATTGGATACTTTTTCTTCCCTTCTTGGGATACTTTACTAAG
>CAUYPK010093926.1:0-47481 GCA_963574355.1 Loris lydekkerianus
GGGGTGGCGTCAAAAATTTTTGGACACAAAAAATAAAAAAAAAAAGAAGTCATAAAAAAAAAAAAAAAAAAAAAAAAAAAAAAAAAAAAAAAAAAAAAAAAAAATTTGTAAAAAAAAAAAAAAAAAAAAAAAAAAAAAAAAAAAAAAAAAAAAATCCAACACAGAAATAGGAGGCAGAAAGAAAACAAAAGTGTGAAGGAGCATTCAAATAAATGGCCCTCAGGAAACATTGGTGGGTTCTTTGTAGAATCTGGACTGGGATTCAGAAGCCCCAACCCAATTCTTAGTGTTGGTAGGCTCCTTGTGTCTCTAGCCCTGACTACTGTGACAGTTGGGGCCTGTACCTCATCATCTTTAAAATTCTTCCTAGGTCTGAAATCTCATGTTTCCATGATACTATTTCTAAAATACAAGCTCTTCCCAGGAGACTAATCATGCCCGGTTATTGAGCAGTGGTCATGCTACCACCCTCTCTCCCACTGACTGCTGACAGCTTATGGCAGCAACCTAGGACTCACCCTGGCATTAGTCCTGGGAACACCAGCCCCAGATTTCTGAGCTTGCAGGGCAAGAACATTCTAAGGAATGTGGACCCTCTAAAGTTAAAACACGACAATCTTTCAAAGGGGGGAAACCCCAAAACAAAATGAAACAAACCTAACAAAAATCAAAACAAATCAAGCAGCCAGGAGTTAACTGAATTTTCCTCATTTTTATTTTTTTTTGGGGGGGAGAAGGACATAGTTCCTTTTCTTTTCCTAAAAGTGTTTTGTCAGGGACCAGATGATGTATTCTATTCAAAAGATGCTTCTTAACACTGTCTCTATGCTTCATGGGACTACTTTGGAAAAATATGTCCCCAGTCCTCTTCCTCCCACTAAAATAAAGTGCCAACAACTGACATTCCACATATTATTTGGGAGATGTTTTGTGATTCTCGAATCTGTGATCCTCAAATAACAGTATACATAAGAATCTAAAAATGTAGATTCTTGGTCCCAGCCTTAGCAATCTGATTGAGTAGGTGATGGGTAGAGCCCAGGAGCTTGGGTCTGTAACAGAATTCTCAGATGGTTTTGATATGATGACCTGCAGACCATCCATCCAGAGTTCCTGAACAAAGGGAACGCAAAATCTCTAGCCAGGGTTGTCTTTAGTGGTCCTTAGTGTTGTGTGGGAACAAGTCTCACCAAGTCTCTCACCACATGTACTCAAATTCTAAATAAATATCAAGGGAAACCGAACATGATCACTATCTCAATAACGGAGGACAGGATAAGGCTCAAGGGCACAAGTTCAGGCAGCTCACAGGCCTGTCTTCCAGTTCCTATTTTCTAGCTTTGTGATGTTGGGCAGGTCACTTACCTTCCAGTCTCAATGTCCCAATCACTAAAATGGGGATCACACAGGGTTAAGGGAATTAATCTGTATGGAGGCCCCAGGCTGAGGTAAGCATTCAAGGAAAGTTAACTATTACCAGTGTGGTAGGAGTGTATGTGGGGTAAACAAAAGGAAAAATGGTGGGAGGTGTTGTTAAGGTGGGGCTGGAAAACAGAAAACAACCAGGGTTGGTGAGGATGTCAAAATATCAGCACCCTTTATAGAGATCTTTCATGCCCTTGTTAGGTAAATTCCTAAATATTTCACCTTCTTTGGCACAACTGTAAGGGGAATAGAGTCCTTGATTGTTTTTTCAGCCTATGTTGGTATATAAAAAGGGAACAGATTTGTGAGTATTGATTTTATATCCTGAGATGCTGCTGTATTCCTTGATCACTTCTAAGAGTTTTGTAGTTGAGTCCTTGGGGTTTTCCAGATATACAATCATATCATCTGCAAAGAGTGACAGGTTGATCTCCTCTGATCCTGTTTGGATACCCTTGATTGCCTTTTCTTGCCTGATTGCAATGGCTAAGACTTCCATTATAGTGTTGAAAAACAGTGGAGACAATGGGCAACCTTGCCTGATTCCTGATCTGAGTGGAAATGATTTCAATTTTACTCCATTCAGTACTATATTGGCTGTGGGTTTGCTGTAGATGGCCTCTATCAGTTTAAGAAATGTCCCTTCTATACCTATTTTCTTAAGCATTCTGATCATGAAAGGGTGATGGATATTATCATAAGACTTTTTCTGCATCAATTGAGAGAGTCATAAGGTCTTTATTTTTTATTTTGTTTATGTGCTGAATTGTATTTATGGATTTATATATAGTGAACCAGCCTTAAGACCCTGGGATAAAACTGACTTGGTCGTGATGTATAATTTGTTTGATGTGTTGCTGGATTCTGTTTGTTAGGATCTTGTTGAATATTTTTGCATCTATATTCATTAGAGATATTGGTCTGTAATTTTCTTTTCTTGTTGGGTTTTTTCCTTGTTTGGGGATCAGGGTGATAATTTGCTTCATAGAATGTGTTGGGAAGTATTCATTCTTTTTCAATGTCTTGGAAAAGGTTGAGTAATATAGGTACTAGTTCCTCTTTAAAGGTTTAGTAGAATTCTGATGGAAAACTATCTGGTCCTGGACTCTTCTTTTTTAGAGATTTCCTATAGTTGATTCTATTTCAGTACTTGATATAAATCTGTTCCACTTCTTTCTGTTTAATTCTAGGAAGCTGGCGTGCTGGTTAGAAATTGCTGGTCACTTTCTTTCAGATTTTCATATTTCTGAGAATAGAGTTTTTTGTACTATCTTTAAGGATTTTTTTAATTTCTGAGGAGTCTATTGTTATTTGGCCTTTATCATTTTTGATTGATGAAATCAAGGATTTTACTTTTTTATTTCTGGTTAGGTTAGCCAAAAGTTTATCTATTTTATTGACCCTTTCAAAAAACCACCTTTTTGATTGATTGGTCTGTTGTGACAAAAATTAACTCTCTCTGGATAAAAGACTTTAACTTAAGACATGAAAGTATAAAAATTCTTGGAGAGGGCGGCACTTGTAGCTCAAAGGAGTAGGGCTCTGCCCCCATATGCCAGAGGTGGCGGGTTCAAACCTAGCCCCGGCCAAAAACTGGGGAAAAAAAAAAAATTATTGGAGAGAGTGCAGGGGAACCACTTGAAGATAATGACCTGGGAGAATATTTTATCAGGAGGACCCCTCAGGCAATTGAAGCAATACCAAAAATACATTGGTATTGGGATCTGATCAAATTAAAAAGCTTCTGCACTGCCAAGAACACAGTAAGTAAAGCAAGTAGATAGCCCTCAGAATAGGAGAGAATATTTGAAAGTTATGTTTCTGACAAATGTCTAATAACCAGAATCCACAGAGAACTCAAACTTATTAATAAGAAAAGAACAAGTGATCTCATTTCATTGAGGACAAGGACATGAACAGAAGCTTCTCTGAAGAAGAGAAGTGCATGGTCTACAGACACATGAAAAAATGCTCATCATCTTTAATCATCAGAGAAATGCAAACCAAAACCACTATGAGATACCATCTCACTCCAGTAAGAGTAGCCCACCTCACAAAATCCAAAAATTACAGATGTGGTGTGGATATGGAGAAAAGGGAACACTTCTGCACTGCATGTGGGAATGGAAGCTAGTATGTTCCTTTTGGAAAGAAGTTTGGAGAACACTCATTGATCTAAATGTAGACCTGCCTTTGATCCTGAAATTCCTCTACTATATCCAAAAGACCCCAAATCACTCTGCAACAAAGATATTTGCACCAGATTGTTCAGTGCAGCTCAGTTCATAATTGCCAAGTCATGGAAGAAGCCCAAATGCCTGTTGACCCATGACTGGATTAATAAATTGTGGTATATATATACCATGGAATACTATGCAGCATTAAAAAAAGAAGGTGACTTTACTTCTTTTATGTTTATGTGGATGGAGCTGGAAAATATTCTTCTTAGTAAAGTATCTCAGGAATGGAAAAAAATATATACAATGTACTCAGTACTATTATGAAACCAATTTATAGTCACTCACACTTTCATATGAAAGAGGAATCAGAAGTACAGCCTAGGATGAAGGAGAGAAGGGGAGGGAGATGGGAGAAGTGGGGGGTGGTTTGATGGAGGGAGGGTGAATGGTGGGACCACAGCAATGGAGCATTTTGCAAGGGTACAAGTCAAATTTATCAAGTATAGAACACAAATGTCTTAACACAGTGATTAAGTGAATGAGGTGAAAGCTATGTCGATTGGTTGGATTGAGAAGCAACTCCAATTTGTACAAAGAATCAACACATGGAATCCCACACAGGCATAAATATATTCAGGATCTATGTATATATGACTTAGTAAAAGGAAAAAAAAAAATAAAGGATGCCATTAGCCCCCCACTTGCTATGTTTCTACATAAGAGAGGGGTTACCTGGACTGATTCTTTGCTCCCATTCATCCTCTTTAACTGTGGCCTTAACTCTTTTTAGTGGAAGGCTTTACCCCATATTTTGAGGCTTCTGAGCCGCAGATTAGAAGGATTCATTAACATAATATATTACCCAAATATATGTGTTCTATGTTAGCCTTACCTTGCACACTCTACTCACTGAGTCCATGTTATATAATCACACTCTAAATTCATCACTTGGCCTTCATATTTCTTAAGACCTATTGTCAGTGTAGGTGCTTTTATCCCCCTGGTCCTCGAGTGTCTGCTAAAATGAATCATTGCCTAACTAATGGTTTGCCTCCTGCTTCCTGGATCAATTAATCAGTGTCACTTAGAATAAAGCTGTAGCATCTTTGATCTCTTAGATTTGGTCATGGGCTTTTTCTCAAGAATATGTCTCACAGGCATCCCTGCTGGCCCCAAATGAGCATTCCTGATTGCTCACTTCTATTTTTGCCCTCTTCTCTGTGTTTTTCCCTCTGAAGAATACGGTGACAAGTAAAAAGACTGAATAATGATAACACTTTATGATATTGTAGTACTGTTCTAAGGACTTTACAGCTGGTTAACTCATTTAATCTGCACAATTCTATGGGGTTTTACAGATGAGGAAATGAAGCACAGATATTAACTAGTCTGCCCAAGGGCTGAGTACTTGATCATTACTCTAAACACTCAATGAGTTCTCAGCCAATATTTCCAGCTCCCTTGTGGGTGGAGAGGGGGGTCATGTGACTCATTCCTGCCAATGAAGTTTTAGCAAAAGTGAGATTTCAAGTTGAAGCCTTTAATCCTGAGTGTGAAACCCTCCAACACACTCTTTCCATCTAACAGAGGAACTAGCAATTCTCCAGATGGTACTTTCTTTAATGTTGGGGTTATAAAGTGATTACTGTGAGTGGAGTCCCCTACCAACACTCACTGAAAAAGGAATAAGCTTTTGTTTTAAAAGCTTATTTAAACATTTTGTTTAAAATGTTGGGATTGTTTGTTAACATAACATAACATAACATGGCCTACCCTGCCTCTTGTATACAGGCCACAATTTTATCAAAGTAGGACACATTCTCTGTGTAGGTAGAATATATTTCCTAAAAGTTAATAATTTATTGCATTGCTAAAATTTTTCAAATCTGTAAGTATCAATTTCAGCTTCAGTTATTTTCTTTACTTTAATTCTCAATCTCTCTCTAGAATCTCAGAATTCTATTCCTTTCTTAAGAAATTGAGGCCCATTATTCTTAACATTTAAAAAAAATTAATTGCCCAAAGGATGGCTTTGTAATTTCAAGATTTTATAGGATGTTATAAAAATGTGAGATCTGTTGTATTCCTGATTCATAAGAATAGATTGAAAAACCCCATGTATACATTTTTTTAAAAAATATAGCTTGATTTCACAAAGCACAATTTGAAACTTTGTATGTAAATAGAATATAGTTGTCTTTATAAAGAAAGTTATAGTGGATCTCCATTCATTAGAAGTGCTTTATTTTAATTACCGAGAAATAATCTTGCTATAGTTATGGCTGGCTATAAAAAGTTAATTTAGGTTAATTTAAGAAGTTAATTAGCTAAAATCACTCCTATTCTTACCATTAAAAATTAAATGTCTCTGACATTCACTTGGAGTGTATACACCATAAAACAAGTTGTATCAGAAACTTGAAGACTCGTTAAAATTTACAACATGGATTTAATTACTATGGCTATTTCAGAGTGTAAATCAAAATTATAATCATTAATAGTATGTATTTATTCATGTTTATAATAGCTTGAGGAAGGCAGTATTTTCTACAGCAGGGTCAGTAAACTTTTTCTGTTAAGGACTAACCGCACAGGAAATATTTTTGGCTTTATGAGCAGTACCAATATGATCCTTGTCGCAAATACTCAACTTTAGAATGCTAGCTCAAAAGCAGCCACAAATGACATATAAGCAATGTAGGTATAATTGTTCCAATAAAGCTTTATTTACAAAAAATGGCAAAGTGTGGTCTAGAGGGAGTTTTGAAGAGACTTTTGTGTGGTGTTTGGCAACCCCTAACTTATCAACTTCTGACTAAGTAAAGAATTATCTGAGTCATAACAATTTAATTTCCAGTCTCAGTGGAACTCCACTTCAGCTGCTCTGCAGCCCTGGGGATCCAGAGTCTCCAGCAGTCTGGTGGGTAGAGTGCTGAAAAGTGGGTGAAGAAGCTGCATGGCCAGCTCGGTTTTCTCTGTGAATTCCTCTGTGGTCCGAAATATGTAAACTCGATCTCCCCATCTACAAAGCAAATGGGAATAGTGGTAGGTAAGAGGTCACTTCTAGATTCCTATCAGCAATCATATTCTTTCTATTGACTCAATATTAGAAATATTAAAAAATTCAAAGCTATTGAGTAAAAATTATGAGGATTAATAAGATCCTTATATAATTCTTTCAGCACTAGCAATAAAGATATGTTAGTAATGTTTTGTTAGAGTTCTTCTCCAAAACATGTTCATATATACTATTTTCATAAGGCCGTATCTTATAGGTTATTGGAAAACCATAAAAGCCATTCCTTATGTTAAGGTAGAAGAGTAGATAGTGAATTTTCTAAATACAAGTTTAGTTCAAATACATCCCACCCTTCCTGTAAAGCATCCATGTCAGACACGTATGGATGCTATTCTAAGCCTGAGTTTTGATGGACTTAGGCAAACTTAACAAAGTGTGTGTCTATATGAGGGAAATGTTTCTTCTTTTTTGTGCTTAGGTTATTACTTTGGTTGTAGGTCCTTAAATATAAAGACAGGTATTCTGATAAAAGTATCATATGGACTCACACAGATACACATACACACAAACACTATATGTTAATATATGTATACATGTGGACTAATATGTGCGCATCTATACATGCATACATGCACGTTAAAATACAGTGTATGTAGTATATATGTATGTATACACTAATTTCAGGAAATCATCTAAAGAGAGGATCTGAGTACAAACAAAATATCTAGAAGATACATCATTTTTTTTTTCTCATTTAAAACATTTTCAGAATATTAGTGGGGTGCAAATGTTTTGGCAACATGAATTGCTTTTGTACAGTTTGAGCCAAAGTTATGAGTACGCCCATCACCCAGAATACGTGTACTGTATCTTTTAGCTGGGATTTTACCCATCCTCTTCTTCCCCCTCCTACCTGCTTGATTTCCAATGAGGTTTACTTCCAGATGTGCACGTGAGTGCTGATTGACTAATTCCAATTTGATAGTGAGAACATGTTGTGTTTATTTTTCCATCCTGGTGACAAGGTTGTTACAAAAGGTACTGGATCGCCATGTGCTCCATGGTACACATACACCACATTTTATTAACCCAGTCATGTACTGATGGGCTCTTGGATTGATTCACATCTTTGTGAGCGTGAATTGTGTTGCAATAAGCATTTGAGTGCACATCTTTTTGATGAAATGGATTTTTTTCATTTGGGTAAATACCTACCGGTAGAATTACTGGATCAGATGGTAGTTTTACTTTTAATTCTTTGAGGGGGCTCCATACTGATTTTCCACAGAGGTTGTATTAGTTTGCAATCCCACTAACAGTGTTTGAAGTGTTTCTTTCTCTTAGCATTCAGGCTAGCATCTGTTGTTTTGGGACTTTTTGATAAAAAATATATAATTAAAAATTGAAATCATGAACCTTTTTTAGCCTAAGGACTATACACTTCTTATTTTAAGAACCTGGCACAGTACCTGATGGTATTAATTGCTTAATAAATAATGATTGAAGGAATAACAATATATTATATTAACAAAAGAACATTAATTTTCAGAGCATGAACATGTATTTACTTGCTTTGTTACCAAAGCCTAGGAGAATAACCAGGGACTACTTGAATGCGTTCCTTTTATAAATTCTATTAATGATAATAATATTATCAAAGAACAACGATCCACTTAGTTGTAGCTGAAAAGTATGGAAAGTCCAGTGAAATCTTATTCTAAGTTGTTGTGCTGACAGGCTCAGGATCGTTGCCACAGAGGTTTAATTACTGAAGAAAGAAAATTTCCTTATTTAAGATTGTCTGTGATAAAACTGAAACTTGGTGAGAACCATATAAAAAAAATCTTTAGACAACAATCTGGGATGAATCCCAAATTAATAAGCAATGCAGTATTAGTTATATTAGAACTTTTTTCAAGAACGAAACTTCTTATAACAAAATGATTGTTTAGACCTAATAATTTTTACATCAAACATTTATTCAGTGCTACTAGGCAGAAAATAGTGTAGAAGCTTCCAGTGAAAGACTGGAAGAGTAGGTTCCAATTCAAACCCAATAAATAGGACAATCCGTGAGAGGATGAAAAGGAATATATGCAGAGCAAGGACAAGTTAGAGACATTTTAAACAACAATGCATTATACAAATAATGCAATAATGAATAACCACACGCTACATGCTTTTGTGTTGGTGGTAGTAAACATTCAGGGTAAGTTCCAAAAAGTGAGAATGTACATTGAAATGATAAATTCAAAAGGGGTTTTGTTAGATGTTGTTAAATTTCCTCCAAATAAGTTTTTCTCATCTGTTCTTCCACCAGTAATGTAGGACACCGCTGGTTTACCCACACCAACAGTCTCTCCAGCAGAGTCCCTTATCAAATGTCTAAAGGTCCTCCAACCTGACGAAAAGCATTATCTCAGCATAGTTTTAACTTGCATTTTTCTAGCTCCAAGTGAGCTTGATCATCTTTTCATATGTTTAAAGGTCTCTTTTGTGTCATTTTGTGAATTGTCCATGAATTTTGCCAGTTTTTTCTATGAAGTTTTTGGCCTTTCCTTCTCATTTTAATAATTCTTTGCATTTTAGGGACAAAATCCCTTATTTGTGATACATTACAAACATTTTTTCCCATTTTATCAGTAGAGTTTTTTTATTATTTTTTGGTTCATTTTTTTCTTTTCTATGTGTGGCTATCAAAATAATGGCTCACAAAGATGTATGTGCCTCAATCCCTAGAACCTGTAAAGATGTCTTTTTACCTTACATGGCAAAAGGGATTTGCAGATATGATTAAAATAAGAACTCCGAGATAAAGAGATTATCCTGGTATATTCATGGGGGCCCAATGTAATCACAAGGGTTCTTCAAAAGCTAAGAACCATTCCTGGCTGTGTTTAGAGGGAGTAATAACTAGAGAATAAAAATCAGAGAGATGCAAAGCTATTGGCTTTTGAAGATGAAATTAAGGGCCATGGGCAATAAGACACATGGGCAATAAGACACAGGCAACACAGGCATCAAAGACACGGGAAAAGGCAAAGGAAATGAATACTTCCGTAGGACCTCTAGAAAACAATGCAGCCCTCCTGACATCTTCACTTTAGACCAGTGACACCTGTGGGACTTCCAACCTGCAGAACAGTAGGGTGATGGTTTTGTATTGTTTTAAGTCACTAAATTTGTGATTTGTTATAGCAGCAGTAGAAAACTAATACATCATACTCTTAAAGTTTTTACGTTGTCAACTTTACTGTTGTTTTCAGGGCATCTTGAGTTTGAGTCATCTTTAGGGGTAACCACTCCTTTCACCCAGGTTACAATGGAATTCACCTGTGTTTTTGTTTTTGTTTTAAATGGCTTTCTGCATTTTTGATTTATGGTGCTACTTCCACATTTTTTTTTTATTTTTATTTTTTATTTTTGCAGTTTTTGGCTAGGGCTGGGTTTGAACCTGCCACCTCTGGCATACGGGGCCGGCACCCTACTCCTTTGAGCCACAGGTGCTACCCTATCTTCTTCTTCTTTTTTTTTTTTTAAAAGGTTACAGGTTAATTGAAGGTGCAAAGAATTAGGTTACACTGCTTGCATTTTTAGGTAAAGTCTCTCTTATAACTGTGTGCCACCCCCAAGAGGTGTGCCATACACCTGTAATGTTGTGCCCCTTAAGTGGGAGTACCCCATCCTCCACCCTCCTCCCCTCTCCCTATTTTTTTTTTTTTTTATTGTACTTGCATGGTTATTTAGATTCTCTAAGCTATTTGGAATTTATGTGTGTGGTTTGAGGTTTCAATTTCTTGTTATAGTTGGTCAAATGTCTAACCAGTTATCCCAGCACTATTTAAAAATCCCTCTGTGATTAGACATGCCACAACTATTGGAGAGGGAATGTCCATAAATACTTGGATCTGTCCCTGGACTTCCAAATGTATTTCTGCTGTATTCATGCACCAGCACCACACTTTTTTATTTTAGCAGCTTTCCGGGCTGTTGAACCTATGGCCCCTGGGCCACGTGGTAGATTATTTGAGGACAGTTTGCTTATCTGTGGTAATGGATATCATGAAAATTAGGCATGGATCTTTTTTTTTTGCCCATCAGCTTTCCTTTGTGTCTGTGTATTTAATGCGTAGCCCAAGACAACTCACATTTTTCCAATATACAGCAGAAAAGAAGAAGTTGGACACCACTGTGAGTATATGGCATAACTATTTTCTGTTTCTAGCTTTTTTTTAATTTTTGAGACAGAGTCTCACTTTGTTACCCTTATTGAGTGCTGTAGCATCATAGCTCACAGCAACTTCAAACTCCTGGGCTTAAGTGATTCTCTTGCCTCAGCCTCCCAAACAGCTGGGACTATAGGTGCCTGCCACAACACCTGGCTATTTTTAGAGACAAGGTCTCACTCTGGCTCAGGCTGGTCTCAAACCTGTGAGCTCAGGCAGTCCACCCACCTCAGACTCCCAAGTGCTGGTATTACAGGCCTGAGCCACTGAGCCTGGCCTCTGTTTCCAGCTTTTCTTTCTTAGTGTTTCCCTTTCTTTCTTTGCAGGTTTTTCCATATGAATTTTAGTATTAACTAGTCTAGCTCCTAAGGAATCTTGTTGGTATTTTTACTGGAATTGTGTTAATTTTATAAAGTAACTTGCAGAGAACTGACATCTTTATAATGTTGAGTCATTCTGTTATAGAAGGGTGAATGCCTTCTCTTTCCTCAAGTCTATTTTTGTGACATTTTTAAAGTTTTCCTCACATAGGTTTTATACATTTGTACTTTTTATTTATCATCTTTGTGGTTAGCGTAAATAAGGTCTCCTATCCCCTCTAACAGTTTGTCATGAAGGTGATTGACTTCTATATATTAATTTTCATTGAATCTTAATTTTATTGAGTTAATTTTATCTTGATTTGTATCATTTTCAGGCATACTACCATGTCATATGCCAATACAGTTTTTACTTGCTCTTTTCCAATTCTTATGCCCCTATTTGATTTATCCTGAAAACTGCCCTGAATCCAGTATCATGTTGAACAGTAGTGGAGGTAGTGGGCATACTGGCCTTGTTCTTGATCAAGTTGGAAGCCTTGAGTAGTTCCCCATTAAGTAAGGATGTGTGTGTGTGTGTGTGAAATATACACCAATTCTTATCTTCTTAGGTTTTCATCAGGAAAACCTGAAATTTTCTCAAACACTAATACTTAAACACTTACTGTGCAATTTTTCCCTTAGGTTAAAAATGTGATATATTAATAATTAATATTGAGGCAAATTTACATTCCTGTATTAAATGCCACTTGGTCATGGTGTTTTTTAAATGCAATTTTATATTGTTTTGCTTATATTTATTTAGTATTTTTACACTGATATTTATAGGAACTGATATCAGTCTATAATTTACTTTTCTAAGGAAGGTAAATAATCAGTACTGTTGCAGAAAGATCATTACAAAGTTTGCCTTCATTCTCCATGTTCTGGAACAAATATGGAACAGTGGAATTGTCTGGTGAAATATTTTTGTGGGGTCCTATGTTTATTTTTTCCAGAAAGGTTAATTGACTAATCTTCCTAACTCTGATAGAGTGAATTCTGGTAAATGACTTTTCCAAAGAAATTTTCCATTTTATCAAAGTCTTTTAAAATTTATTTGCATAGAGATGAGGTCTATGAAGAAGCCACTTAATTTACTTTTTCAATTGTTATTTCCCGTATGTCATTCTTATCTTGTACAGCTGACCCTTGAACAATGCAAGGGTTAGGGACACTGGCCCTTCGCAGGGTAAAAAAATCTGCTTATAACATTTGATTTCCTCCAAAGTTAACTACTAATAGCCTATTGTTCACTAGAAGCCTTACCAATAATATAGTTCATTGACACATATTTTGTATATATTTAATCTACTGTAGACTTACCCTGATGTAAACTCGAGAAAAGAAAATGTTATTAAGAAAATGTATTTGTTATTCACTAGTGGAAGTGGATCGTCATAAAGGTCTTCATCCTTGTCAATGTGAATAGACTGAGGAAGAGGAGGGGGTAGGTCTTGCTGTCTTAGGGGTGGAAGATGTGGAGGAAGCAGAAGGGGAGGCAGGCACATTCCATATGACTTAGAGTGAAAAAAACATCCAAGTGTTAAGTGAACCCATGCAGCTCGAATAAAACAAACCCTTGCTGTCCAAGGGCCAACTATATGTTTGCTGTGTATTTCTGTGTTCTTCTCCTTGCCCCTTTTTTGCATGATTAGGTTATGTGGTGGTTTATTGAAATAAAAATGAAACCTCCATTGATTTTTTAATTAGATTTTGTTCTCTACTTCATTACCTTATGTGCATATCTTTCTTTCCTCAGGCTTTCTTCTTCTTCTTCTTTTTTTTTTTTTTTTTTGACAGAGTCTCACTATGTCGCCCTCAGTAGAGTGCTGTGAGGTCACAGCTCACGGCAACCTCAAACTCTTGGGCTTAAGCGATTCTCTTGCCTCAGCCTCCCAAGTAGCTGGGACTACAGGTGCCCTCCACAATGCCAGCCTGTTTTTTGTTGCAGTTGTCATTGTTGTTTAGCTGGCCCGGGCCGGGTTCGAACTCGCCAGTCTTGGTATATGTGGCTGGCACCATAACCACGAGTTACGTGTTTTCTTTCTTATTTATTTATTTATTTATTTATTTATTTGCCTTTTGAGCTGAAAATGTATTTATATATTGTTTAATTTTGTTGAGAAGTATGCTTGATACTCTCATTTTTTTTCTATGACCAGTGCTATATCTATTTGTTTCCATTATCATATTTTAGAAATTTAGCCTTTTCATCTCTTTCATTGAAGAGTTGCTTAAAAGTTTTCCATTTTGATGTTTTAAAATAATTTGTTTTATTGCACTGGTATCAACAAGTGCTGTCTGCTATATTTCTAATTTCCAGAATGTACTGATGTTTGAGGTTTAATACATAATGAAGTTTGCACATGTTCCACATGTGCTTTTGTGAGTATGGACCTAGATATGGGGTTGCTGCATATTAGTTACCTGACACCTTACTACATCGATCCTAACCGTTCCCGACTGTAATGCATAAAGAATCCTTGTTTCCACACAAGGCCTCATCAACACACAGTTTGATCAGAATTACTTTTGCAATTATGATAGGCATGAAATAGTACTGCACTGTTTTAATTTGCATTTCCCCAATTGGGCAGTTTTAACCTATCTATTGCTTCTTAATTTTATCTTCTGTGAACTGCCTGTTTATATACTTTCCACCCTTTTTATTTCTTTAACTTTTTCTTATTCATTTGTACTTCTTTACAAATTTGGGATAGTGATTCTTTTTAGTATATATATTTCAAACGGATTGTTCCAGTCTATGTCTTGACTTTTCATTTTGTTTATGGTCTTTGTTTAATCACACAGAAGTTTAAAATTTTAATGTAGTGAAATACTTCATTATACTTCTGAGCCTGATGATATTCAAAGTATTCTCCAGAGGATTCTTTTTTTTGAGACAGAGTCTCACTTTGTTGCCCTAGGTAGAGTGCTGTGGTATCACAGCTCACAGCAACCTCCAGCTCTTGGGCACAGGCGCTGCCATCTCCAGAGCATTTCTTTAAAATGTTTTATAAATTTTCTTTTCATGTTTAGTTTTTAATCTAGTTTATCTTTTGTGAAAGGCCTGAGGTGCAATTCTAATTTTGTCTATTCTAGTCAGGTATAAAGTTTATCTGGGCCACTTTCTAAAACAGCCAATCCTTCCCCCTTAATTAATAATGCCATTTTTGTCATATACCTTGAGTCCATAAATTTGGGTCTGTTTTTAGTCTCTCTTTCCATTTCATTAGTCCATTAATCTAGCTCACCTGTTCAATGATATATTTTTATACTAAGGTACCTAAACTTTTTTGGAATGTTAGAGGTTTCACTTGTCATAAAGATATTTGGTTATTTTAGGCCTTTTTCTTTTTAAGAATTTCAAGATGAGCTGTTAAATTCAATGTATAAACCTGCTGAGATTTTGATTGATAACGTTTCACATTTAAAGATTAAGTCAGGAGATAAAGTCTTCTAATTCATCACTATAATATGTTTTTCTATTTGCTCAATTTGTCTTTTATGCCCTTCCACAGGATATTTTCCATAAGGTGCTTCACATCTTTAAATGTATTCCTATGTTCTTTATAATTTTTTTCTTTTTATTTTGAAATTGGATTACTAAAAAAATTATACACTTCTAAAAATTTGGTGCATATGTTGGGAACATATCCAGTTTAGTATATACAGAGGGTGCCCCCAAAATGTATACACATTTTAAGTGTGTTATCTATACATTATGTTTTAAAGTTGAATTGAAGGTACAGTGCTGTTACTGGTCAAATGTACCCAGACATTCTGTGCACAACCATTTTGCCTGAAGTTTTGCATATTTGAAGGGACTGATTGATTTTATTTCTAACAAGATCTCTTAAGATGTGTATAAATTTTTTGGCACTCCTGGTATATTTTTTACCTAGCAAACATACACCTTTAACATATCTGATTTGTCTCTGAGTTTTCTTCAGTTTTCTATAGCGATCACAATATTGATGATAAAAAATGATGGTTTGGTTCATTACTTTGTAGTTTTTATGCCTTTTCTTTTCTTCATGTCATTGCTCTAAATAGGGGTCCTCAAACTGCGGCCCAAGGGCCACGTGAGGCAGTGTGATTGTATTTGTTACTGGTTTTTTTTTTTTTTTTTTTTTTTTATTATTACTTCAAAATAAAATACATGCAGTGTACATAGGAATTTGTTCATAGTTTTGTTGTTTTTTTTTTTTTAAACTGTAGTCTGGCCCTTCAAGGGTCTAAGGGACAGTGAACTGGCCCTTTGTTTAAAAAGTTTGAGGACACCTGCTAAGACCAAAAAAATGTTGGATAGGAGTGGGGATGGGGCATTGTTGCCTAGAGGAAATGTTTAAAGAAATATTCTTAAATTTCACCATTTAATATGATGTGTACTACTGATCCTTTTTTTTTGGGGGGGGGGAGCCATCTTTTATAAATTTAAAGAAATCCCTTTTATTCCTAGGGAATAGAAGCTTTCAAACCTTTAAAAATTATGAGAAAAATTCGAATATCATTAAAATATTGCAGCACCTGTTGAAATGATTTTATCTTTTAGTTTTTAATCTTCAAAAAATTAGTAATTTTTTGGAAACTAAATGAATAGATTTTTCTAGTCATCTTTGCATTAAGGATAAGTCTTACTTGGTCATGCCATTTTATTATTACCATTAGTATTGCAATTATTATAATTTTTCACATTGATGGGTTCGGTTTTATTAAGATTTATTGAAAGCCTCATTGATTTTCCTCCCATAGGTTCTACAATTACTTTTAGGATCGAGTATTCCAGCCTCGTACATCTTTCCTCTCCTCCCTCTGCTCCCTCCTTCTCCTCCTACCCCTCTTTATTCCCAGTAACTTTCTGTGAGATGTGCATTATTAGAGTTTTTATATATTTTTCAAGTTTTGTAAAGACTGCCTTCAAAAATATATGAGCCCATGACTAAACAGAAAAAGACGCTCTAAAGATGGACAAAGCTGAGAAGAAATTTCTCCAAGGGAGACACACACAAATGACCCATAAGTACATGAAAAGATACTAAACATCGTTAGCCACCAGGAAAATGCAAATAAAAACCACAAGATACCACATCACATCCTCTAGAATGGTTGTAATTAAAGAAAGATAATAGTGCTGGAGAGGTTGGTTGTAGAGAAATTGGAACTTGCATACATTGCTGGTGGAAATATAAAAGGGTGTAGCTGCTTTGAAAAGTATCTTGAGAGATGCTCAAAATGTTAAACATGAGAGTTACTCTAGGATCCAGCAATTCCACCACTGGCATAGATGCCCAGGAGAAATGAAAACATATGTCCACACAACAACTTCTCCATTTATAGTAGCGTTATTTATAATAGTCAAAGAATAACAACTCAAATGCCCATTAACTGATGAATTGATAAATAAAATGTGGTATGTGCATACCACAAAATGGGATATTATTTGGCAATAAGGAATGAAGTGCGAATGCACGTTACAACACGGAAAAACATTGAAAACCTTGTGCTAGGTGGAAGAAGCCAGACACAAAAGGCCACACATCGTATCATTCCACTTATATGAAATATCCAGGTAAGGCAAACAGATAGAAAGTAGATTAGATTGGCTTGGTGCCCATGGCTCAGTGGTGTAGGGCGCTGGCCACATACACCGGGGCTGGTGGGTTCGAACCTGGCCCAGGCCTGCTAAAACAACAGTGACAATTACAACAAAAAAAATAGCTGGGTGTTGTGGTGGGCGTCTGTAGTCCCAGCTACTCAGAGGCTGAGGCAAGAGAATCACCTAAGCCCAAGAGCAGGAGGTTCCTGTGAGCTATGATGGCACAGCACTCTACCGAGGGCAACAAAGAAAGACTCTGTCTCTAAAAAAAAAAAGGTTATTACAGGCTTCTGGCTGAAGAATGAGGAGAGATAGCTAATACATACTAGGGGTTTCTTTCTGGGGTAAATTTTTCTAAACTTAAAGAATGCTGATAGTTGTGTAACTGTGCATATGCTAAAAATAAATGGATTTAACTCTTTACATGGGTGATTTTATCTTAATGAAGAAATTAAAAATTTGACTTATAGTTATACAGAAGAAAATTGTTTTAAAACTGTCGATTCAATCTATTTAATTGTCCAAGATTCTCTGGAATATTGTTTTATTAAAAGCTCCTTCAATTTGGATATTAATCACTTTATGGTAATAAATTTAAAGATCCATAATGTTGTTCAGAGTGAAGTAGTCCTATTTTTTCAAATCTCTGTCATCACCTTAGTATATAGTTTATTAATTTGTCTTCACTGTTTTTCACTGATCTAACCAGATTTTTTTTTTTTTACTGATCCTACATTGATGATTTGAATTCTATGTTACTGAACTTTTGATTTTTATCTTTCTTTTATTCTACTTGTTTTGTTGTTCTTTTGTGGTTGGATGCTTTGAACATTAATTTTCCATTTTTATTCATTTTTGAATGTGCAGTAAAATTTATTTACCTCCTTACACTGCTTTAGTTCCATTTCAAAATTTGATATTTTTAAGACATCAAGTTCTAAATTTCTCTAATTCACATCTAAAGTTAAACTATTGATATTTATAAGTATATATTTTATAATTTTTTATTAAGAAAAATTTCAAATACACAGGAAAATTAAGACCAGGGTAATAAGACATGCATCTACCCACAACTTAACATTAACAAATTTTAACATTTTTGCTTTGTATGTTTTTCCCAAAGTAAATGACAGATCCCATGATATTTCCACCATAAGTATTTCAGTATTTGTCTTTTAAAAATAAGGATAACTTCCTTTAGAACCATAATATCATTTTTACCCTTAGCAAAAAAAAAAAAAAAAAAAAAAAAATTCCCTTATTCAGTGTCAGCCTCATTAAACTTCTTTAATTGTTTTCAAAATATCTTTTTTGAACTATTTTTTATAGTAAGACCCTATCCCATTAGTTGCATTTGGCTAATGATGTCTCTTTTAATCTGTGATAGTCCTTCTACTTTTTTCCACCCATAGACGTTGACTTTTTGATGAGCTCTAGAATGTTCCATATTCTGCTCATGCCTTGCAATTTACTTGTAGTGTCATTTATCTGTTTTATTTCCTATAAGCAGGAACTTATGGCAAGACCTTGTTTAGATTTAGGTTAACAATTTAAAAAATATTTTATAGGTAATGCATGCACCTCTCATAATAGGATCACATAAGGAGGAAGATGGCGCCCTTGGGCAAGATAGCTTGATTTCCCTTTGCAGGTAACAAAAGATCAGGAGGTAATATTTGTAGTTTTAATATTCTACCTTCCACCGAAGTTTTACATACTGGATTCAGCATCTCCTAGTGGTCCTTTTATGAATCAGTTATTTTATTGGGGATTTGAAGTAAAGATATTTTTGAAGTAAGTGTCCTCTTCTCAGATAGGCAAGCTCTATAAACCCATTACAAAATGAGATTAAATTCTTTATTCTTTTTAAAAATGTTTTTATTAAGGTTTAATTTATATACAGTAAGACTTGACAATGTTAAGAGTATACAATTTGATGTTAACAAAATACAGTTTTGTCACCACCACCATGAATATTTCCCACATGGGAAAGAGAACCCCACTTCCTTGGTGCTCTTTGTAGTCAACCCCATCCCTAGCTCCAAGAAGCTACTGACGTGGTTTTTGTCTCTAGAGTTTTTAAGAACCAAATGAAATCAAACAAAAGCCAGTCACAAAATAAGACATTCTTTCATTTAGTGTAAAGCCTTTGAGATCCGTGCATGTTATTTTTCAATGATTTCTTTTTATTGATAAATAGTATTTCCTGGTATGGATGGATCTACTACAGGTTGTTTATTTGTTTATAAGTTGATGAAAACTTGGTTGTTTCTAGTTTGGGGATATTATGAATCAATAATAAATTGACAAATATTATGAATTCCATGTTTACTATGGAATACTATTCCACCATAAAAAGATGGAGACTTTCACGTCTTTTGTATTAACCTGGATGGCGATGAAACACTTTCTTCTTAGTAAAGTATCACAAGAAAGGAAAAGCAAGAATCCAATGTACTCAATACTAACATGAAGTCAGTTGATGATCTAACACATGCCTACACAAGAGAAAAACTCAATTCAAGCTGCGGGAGTGGGGGAGGGAGGGATTGGTTTGCTCCCAGTTAAATGGGCACAATCTAAGGCTACATGGCACATTTCCTGGGTGGGAGATATAACCAGAATAGGGATTCTACCTAACAAATGCAAACACTGTAACCTCATTGTACCCTGACATTAATTGGAAATTTAAAAAAAGAAAAAAAGGAATAAAGCTGCTATTAATATTTATGTGAAAGTATTTGAGTCAACGTGTTTTCACTTCTTTTTGGTAAATACTTAGAAGTGGGATTCCTGGGTTACCATGTGTTTGTCTAACTTCAAAGAAACTACTGATTGGTTTTCCAAATTTGCTGTGCCATTCTGTATTTTCACCTATAATGTATGAGAATTTCGGTTTCTCTCTATCCCTGCCAAGACTTCATATTGTTAACCTTTTAAGTTTTTTCAAATATAGAGTTGTGAGTAAATTTCATTGTGATTTTACTTTGTATTTATCCAGGGACTAATGCAGTTGAACATCTTTTTGTGCACTTCTGTATTTTCTTTGGTAATGTGTTTAAATATTTTGCTTTGTTAAATTGGATTGTTGTCATAAGTTGGAAGACTTCAGATTTTTAAATTTCCATATGAATTATACTTTTGTTACTAATTTTAATTTTATTGAACATGGTCTGAGAAAATGTTCTACAGACTTGATTGTGGGCTAAAAGTCGCTTGTCTATTGGCAATCTTTAATAAAAAGGAAACATATAAGGCTTTTTAGGTCCATTTTTTTCTTAGAAATCTTGTTCTATACTTCAGTATTTCTTGAATTTAAGAAGAGGAGATCCCTGCAACAGCACCCATGAAATACTTTGCAGCACAAGGCATTTAATCTCTTTCTTGGTTCAGTGCACATGGGATACCTGTCATGTGCCTGATCCTCAGCAACGTGTCAGGACACTATGAAGGATGAGCTATAAACAGACAGTAGACAAACGAGTTACCCAGTAGGCCTGATAAATTCTTGCATAGTGTTCCTATATGCTTTTTTGAGTGTTCTGTAGAGACAACTGTATCAGAGTATGAATAGCAGGATCACTCCCTCCTTCTTGAAAACTGTCTTTACTAGGTTCCTGGAGGGGCAACACTATCATGGTCTAATATTTCACTCATTGATTGCCTCTCTGGTTGGTCTCCTTAGCTGGTTCGTTTTCATCTCCTTGTCTGTTTAAAATTGGAGTGCTGGCTTGGCGCCCGTAGCACAGTGGTTGTGGTGCTGGCAACATACACCAAGGCTGGAGGGTTCAAATCCAGCCCAGGTCAGCTAAACAACAATGACAACTGCAACAACAACAACAACAAAATAGCCAGGCGTTGTGGCGGGTGCCTATAGTCCCAGCTACTAGCTTAGGCCCAAGAGTTTGAGGTTGCTGTGAGCTGTGATGCTACGGCACGCTACCAAGGGTGACATAGTGAGACTGTCTCAAAAAAATAAAATAAAGTTGGAGTGCTGCAGCATTCAATCCGCAGCAACCTCCTCTGACATTACTCATAGCTCTGATGCCACACTGATCTGGCATACTTAATTTAACCATCTACTCTCTGGACACTGTACAACTCCCAAACTTCCATTTCCACCTTTAATTTGTACACTGAACACTATATTTGAATATTTATTTGATTGTCTATTCAACATTTCATTTAATTCCAGCAACACAAACGTTTGTATGATACTTATCAACAGCTGGGAACTACATATAAATTAATTCCTTTAAAATACTTATGAGGCATCCGAATCTTAACAAATCCAAAATCAAATTCTGATTTTTCCACCAATATCTGCTCCATCCATACTTGCTCATTTCAGTTAACAGCAACTCTATCCTTCCAGTTGTAAGGCCAGATTTGCTTAGAATATTCTTTTCTTTCAAGAATACTTGAAAAGTATTCTTTTTTTCAAACCACCCATTCTGAACAAATAATACTATTGGCTCTAAATTCAGAACAATTCTATATTGCTACCAGTTCTCATTATCTTTCTTGCTATGGCCTGTCCAAATTATCAACTCTCACCTAGGTACTTGCAGTATTCTAATAATAGCTCTGTTCCTAGAATTAATTATCAACATGGCAGTCAGAGTGATCCATTAAACAAAAGTCAGATGATCATGTCACTCCCTCTCTGTCAGCGTCCTCCCCTCTATAACTAAGAGTGAAAACCTATGTCCTTAAATTGGTCTGTTAGGTCCCACCCTATGATGTGTCTTCCAATCCATCCACATCAGCCCTCTTCCCTCTGTGTGTTCCATCCTGGTGGCCCACTTAACATTCCTAGACCTTGCCAGGCACAATAATACCTACGGGCGACTTGCACCTACTCTTCCTACCTGTTGGGATGACCTTCCCAGACATATACATGGTGCCTGTTCCCTAAGCTCCTTTCATCATTCACTAAAGCTTCGCACTTTCAGTGAGAGCTTCACCTGGCACTCTATTTAAACCTGCAGCCCACTCAGCCCACCCTCTTTATTTTTCTCCATCACAATGATTATCTTCTAAATATTTTGAGATTATAATTTACTTCTGTATTCTATCCTAAAGACTATCTTCTCCTCCAGATCTGGCTCCACAAGGTCAAACATTTTTGTCTGATTTTTACTCATATATTCCAGCACTGATATATATATAAAACAGTAATTTACTTAATTAGCACTTGATAAAACTGAATAGGCCATATTTCAAAGATAGAACCAAGGACATTGGAGGCTGGTGGTCAATTTAGGTCAGTGGTTCTCAATATTCCTAATGCCACAACCCTTAAATACAGTTCCTCATGTTGTGGTGACCCCCAACCATAAAAATATTTCATTGCTAATTCATAACTGAAACTTTAGTAATTTTGCTACTGCTATCAATCATAATGTAAATATCTGATATGCAGGATGGTCTTAGGCCACCCCTAAGACCCCTGTGAAAGGGTCATTTGACCCCCAAAGGGGTCGTGACCCACAGGTTGAGAACTGCTGATTTAGGCTATCATTTAACCACAATTCAAATGAAACCACCAACATGGGAAGATAACACAATTTATAAATTTCTTCTGGAGGCCTGACCCTCAATTCAATGCTACTCTTCCTGGACAATACCAGTTTCCTGGACACTGTTAATTAGTCACGAGCATAATCCCTCATTCTGGTGGAGAGGACCCTTTGTGAAATATTTCTTGGCATTATGTTCATCAATCTTAACAAAATTATTTAATACTTAACATTTTATTAACTTATTTTAACATTTAAAAGTGCTAATTTTTAAAATATTCATGAAAATATTTAAAATCTGGCCAGAAGTTGTCCTTGAGGTACTACTTACTGCGGAGGAAAGTAACACTTGAACTCCCTTTTACCTCACCTAGAGAGTGACTGTGATGTACTATCATTTTAATTCTGGCCTGTAAATCAAAACTTCAAACCATCAATATTCATGGAGTGCCCACAGCTGCACAGTGCTGTTGTAAGCACCGCTGGGCTATAAAATAAGTGGAAGACACAGTCTCTGCCTAGATAAGTGGGTGCTTAATGTGGCTTGCACACATTTCTCAAGTACAGCATAAAGCAAAAGAATGATTTGAGCACTAATTTAAAACTCTATTCAATTTCACAGTAAAGTATATTTATTTTTGCCTAGCTCTTATACCTATCTGAATAAATGGCTTAAAATTTTTCACTTTCCCACTGGTGATCTGTTTATCCAACAAATTATTTCCCCAACAAATACTCTCATTCAAGGTAATTGAACATTTCCCAGCTGTGAGAAGAATGTACCAAATCAAGTATAATTCCATTGGTTGTGTTTTTTCATGCTGTAAGACTTATGTGTTTCTAAGATTGCTGTTATTTTTATTTTACTTGAAAAAACCCCAACTTTTGAGATAATCCTTGTGAGTCTATCACCACCTAAAATGTGTTATATGTGGTTACCTCAAAGCAGCATTTTGAAATAGTTCAAAGTTATATTTTGAAAGGAGCATCTCATTTCATCTGAAGAAGCTATTTCACTTTGGAAAAACATGTTTTAGAAGTAATCTAAAAAAATAGCATTTAAAAACAAAACAAAACAGTATTTTCACAAGAAAAAAAGGGGAAAAAATTATGAGAATCTTTTAAACTCAAAGTAGGACAAAACTAAGTTCAGCATTTTCTTGCCCAAAGCAGATTTCCTTTTATCTCCCAAAAATGCCAACAGGAGGCAAAAGGCCAGGCTTCTTGGGCAATTACAGGCACCTTCTCCCTCCGTACGCTTTATTCCCAAATGTACTTGGGAACCAACTTCTCACTCCAGACAAATGGCTGTTAGTTCCTGCTCTTACCTGCTAATTTTAATACTTCGGCTATCTGTGGTAGGCTATGGGTCAACCCCATGATAAAACTAAGGGACCTGTTTGTCATTTATTAGCAGAAATTGGTTCCACCCAGACAGAGCTGAAGTTTGGGGTGGGGCTGGGGGCGCGGAGGGAGCCAGGGGCCTGCGGGAATGGATTTTTTTTTTTTTTTTTTTTTTTCCTACTAGGAACTGGGAAATGAAAGCACTAATTCCCCTTCTGGATCTCAGCTTCCCCTTTCAGTTCCTCCGTTAGGGGCAGACAATAGACGCCTCCAGGCCCCTCTCCGGGCACCAGGTCCCCTTCGTCCCCTCACCCCTCCTCCCGTCTCTCCCCGCCCCTCACCCTCCGGCTTCTCCAACTCCGGCTCCAGGCGGATATTTGTCAGAACCGTTCGGTTGAGACTGATTACGATTGCAGCAGATGGGCTGGATTTGACAGCGCCGATCCTAAGCAGCTTCTGATGGGGGGGCCCCGCGGAGGGGAGGAGGGGGAGGGGGAGAAAGTGGGGGGTGGGAATCTCTGGGCCTGAGCCTCCTCGTAGGAGCGCACGCCGAGCAGCCCGCCGGGCGCTCCGGGGCAGCTCTTCAACGTGCGCCTCCAGGAAGAAAGTGGCACAGCCCCCCCGAGGGGCCTCCCTGAGTGCAAGTGAAACGTCCCGTGGCTGACAGGGCGCTGGGACACCTGGAGGCAGGCGCTGGCGGGACCGGCGGCGGAACACAACAAAGCAGAGGAGTGCGAGGTGCCCGAGCTGCGGGGCGCGCGTGGCCCGGGCTACCTCCGCGCTCTGGAAATGGCAAGTTTGTCAACTCCAGGCTCTGCAGCCAGCTTCTGGCTGCCCCCGAAGTGACGGCACCGCAGGGTCTGCCCCTGGGGGGCAGCGCCCACCCCGGCCCCGGCCCGCAGCAGAATGCTCCACCGCAGGCCAGGTAAGGAGACGCCGCCCGTCCCCGTCCCCCGCCCGGGCGCACCGCCACGCCGGCTACTCGGGCTGCAGCCTTTCTGCCCCTGGGCGGTCGCTTGACCCTGCAGGCCGTGTGCTTCCGCGCCCCCCTCCTCTGTCTCCTCAGTTCATCTCTGTCCCCTGTCGCCGCCCTCCCTCGCGGTTGGCTTTCCTTTCCCCCTTACCGGATCCCAACGGCAGGGGGAGAAGTTTGGGGAGGTGGCGCGAGCTTAGGGGCTCTCTCTTCCTTGGAAGCCTCCTTCGGGACACCTGAGGCGGGATGGGGCTGGGAGCCGTGTGCGCGCGTCCTCCGCCCTGCTGCTCGCACGCAGCCCTGGCCCATGCGCAGCATGAGCGCCCGCGCCCTCCTTTCCACCTGTGGGGCCTCGCTTTTGTGATGGAAGTGCAAATGAAAACACGCACACGTGTAGACACACTTCCGCGTTGGCGTCCTCCTGAGACTCTTACAGGGTGGGGGCGTGGAGGCGTTCCAGGGGACAGGGCGCGTCTGGAATTCGTGGCCCACCCAAGCGCAGGGTCAGCACCTCTCCTGTCCTTGGATCCTGACTCCTGTGCCTAGGGACCAGTAGAGTTCTGTGTCTCCCCAAGGGGGCTAGGAGGCTACTAAGGGTGGCCTGGGTATTGCTGTGTCACTGGGAACTCCTCTTCCCCTCTCCCCGCAAGGTCAGTGGTGTGGGCCACTCTGGCCTGGCCGTCCCAGGGCGCGCTGCAACCGCCTTGCACCACCAGCTTCATCCCCCCAACATGTGTTGCCCAGCCGGGACCTCTTATGCTGGCGGCCCCTCCTTAGCTGCCACCTCCTGACCAGCTCACTAAGAGCGTGTGCCCTGTTGCTACTGGCAACTGCCTGTGCCTAAAGCTCAGCCCCCCAAACTGGCTCAGTGCTGATTGATCCGCAGAAATAGGGTATTTTCTGCAGCTGAACAGGGCGCTGGTGCGGGGCCTCCCTGCTGCTGAGTCCTAAACCTCCCGGGGTGTCTGTTGGGCCTGTCCTCCTTCCCTCTTCTAGGCTACCCCTTTGGGAAAAGGGGCTGTCAGGATGTTTTCATCTCAGGTTAAGTACAGAGGCAGCAAGCCAGCCTTTGGTTCCCTGCTGAGTAACAGGCAGCCACACTGGAATTTCTCTTTTCAGCCTTGAGGCTTCTGTTGAGTCCCATGAATTAGGCTGCTGTTCTTAGCCCTGAACACCACCTGTTTTATTTTCATCCCCACCTCTTTGTATACCCCCTCCCTTGTATAGGTGCCTATAACAGACCACTTCTCTAGTACCCATAACTGTTCCTGCAAATGCTCACAAAAGTGTTTTCCAGAAATAATTTCATATTGTTACCTCTTCCTTAGTCACTTGTCTTCCTGCTTCAGGCCTCCTCCCTCCTAAGGCATAGAGTTGATCCTTTCCACACCGAGACAGACAGTGCAGTTATCCAAACTGTTTATAGGAGCTCTTTGCTGGGGCGACACTTGCCTATTTCATACTTTTCATTTTAACCCCCTCAAACTGCAGCATCCCTTTCCCTTTCTGGGGTGGCAGCCTCCTTCTCTAAGCCATCTTCGATTAGTACAGATTTTCTGAACTAATACAAATTCCAGTGCTGATATGTACCCTTTCTTCTCCCTTAATACTGACTACAAAAGACCAGATTTCATTATCAAAGAAATCAGAAGAACTTTTTGTTCTGTAGCCTTTCTTCCACCCGGCACCCCAGTATTTTTGACAGAGTATGTTCATTATTTAAATTGACAGGTTTAGCTTCTTTTTGCCTGTGGACATTATTTTGCAAAACCAAGTGATGTTTCTGAATGATTTATTTAATTCTCCAAACAAAACTTCCTTGAGGGGCTTCCGTATGTTGGGTACTGATATAGGCCCTGGAGTGGGAAGAAAAAGACAAGACCCAAACGGATATCAGTGTTTTAAGGCCCACATTACAGCAGAATTGGGGCTGTTGCTATGGTGGGTAATGTTATAACAGCATACTGCATTTGACTGGGACTTTACAGTTTACAAAAGGCTTTTACAGACATTATCTCCTTTAATCCCAGCAGCAGGAATTTTAAATAGCAAGGATTCCACCCAAACACCCAGTAATGCTCACCAATCCTGTTTCACCAAAAAGAGAAGAAATCTTGCAAATCATCCCAACAGCTGATGGAGCTTTAAAACACAGAATAAACAATTCATAAGAAGCTTATGAAGCTTAGTTACTGGAATGTAACTTGGAGAAGATAACTGAAATGCATGTAACATGTACCAGGAAGGCATCCTGGGAGGAAAGTCCATCCCGTGACCTCAGTGGCTCTGTGAATTGGAGGTGGAGGCTGTCCAGTGCTCTGAACTATATTGCCTTATCCCAGGATCTAAAATGGGATGAAAATGTTAGCACAAAGTTGCTGAGAGACTAGCAAATTAAGCAAAATGAGTAGGCAATGATGTTACTTTCTTTAGCTACAAAGCATTCTTGAGATATCCACAAGTTTCTAGCATATATTTACTTGAGAAATGAAGCAATTTTCTGTACTTAGAGCCTAAAAAATGAGTTTGTGGGCCTTGTTTGAGCTGTAATGAAGACAATCAAGGTTTTGATCATTTTTTATAATACTTTGAAAACCAGGCTCTCTCATGTGGATAGGTGGCCATTTCTCTTTGTTTTATATAATTTATAGGGAGGATGTACAGAAGGCCTTTATGTAGATTTGCTTCTTTTCTAGGCTCCTTGGACATGGAGGGCAGCCCTTCTGACTTCTTAATTGTGAATATCATTCGTAACTACCCTCCAAAAATGGTTTTTATAATGCTCGCTGTTAGGTATAAATTTTGATTGGCATTTCAGATATTTTAATCTTATGTATCGCTTTGAAAGTTTTATTCAAAGCAGGGGGTGGGGTATGACTAAGGTGTGTGATAAGTCAGGAAGGTAATCATAGGCAAAGTCTGTTATGACGAGTTGGAGATATGTAGGGAGATTTTTTTGTTTAATATTATGAGGTTTAGTGGCAACTTTTAAATGTGTAGAGCTTTTAAAAATTTCTTTACTTAAGCTTACTACTCTGTATTGGCATATAACATTTTAGTTTAGAGCTGACCTATGTCTTAACGGTGATTATATGTTAGTGAAAAGCACATACTACAAACAATACTTGGGAAATTAGTTTGGACAGAATTGAGCTGGTCAGCCCTCTTCTGACAGGGAACTTTTCAGCAGCTTCAGGTTTTCTAATGAAGTTGAAAGAGGTGGGGCTGGTGGCGGCTTAGGCCTATTCCTCAGATTTTACCATTTCACAGGAGAGACTTGCTGGGGGAAGAGCACTGAGCTGACAGCTAGTGTCACGTGGCCTAGGGTGTCAGCCTTCCCTATTTCCCCTAATATTTTTATTCATTAATTAAGAGAATATTTGCATTTTTAGAGAACAAACTTCCTTGCTTTTTTGGAACTCTTGCCATTTCTGGCTGAAATCTTGTTCCTTTTAAATATCTGATAGTTTTGTCGCTTTGAGTACCTGTGGTGTGCTTTAAGGAGACATGCTTGGTGTAACGGCTTCTGCCTCAAGATCATTTCCTAGATACTATGTTCTTACATCCTTTCTCCTAGTAAACTCAATTTCTGTGTGTACCTTGGGCTCACATAGTAGCTGGCAATAGATCAAGTAAACAGTCCCTAGGAATTTTTTACTCATCTCAGAGAGCGTATCTGTTTCTTATTAGTTGACGTTAACATAATCTACAAAGTTCCTTAAGGAGGATGTTGGTGCCTCGTTTTGCAGATACTATAGCAGGTGGGAAGGGAGGGTTTAAAACAACAGTTCTCAACCTGTGGGTCGAGACCCACAGGAACTGTATTAAAGGGTCAAGGCAAACTGTATTAAAGGGTCGTGACATTAGGAAGGCTGAGAACCACTGGTTTAAAGGAAGGAGAGAAGCTAATCATTTTATAGTGTGTTAGAAAGTAGAGCAGTGCTAAAACTAGAGCTCTAGGCCTCTGCATGGGTGGAGGTTTTGTGAATTCATTGTTGTTAAGACAGATGTTATGTAGCACGTGGTTATGAAATCAACTTGGGAGTCATGTAGACCTGGGCTCAAAGGCTGCCATCGTTTACTGTTGATATGATTTGGAGCCAGGTTATTGTCTCTGATCTATTTCCTTACGTATGAAATAGAAAAATATGGGCATTTATAAAATGTTAAGGGTAAAATCTAACACATTAAGGGCTTTGGACAGTGCCTTACACATAAGAAAATCAACATATGTTAGAAGCTAGGGTATTTTAATATTTGCATGTCATTTGGGATTGTATAAGAAAGCCTTTTCCACATTAACCTTCTCCTTGTACCCCACAGAACAACCATTAATAGAGAAATTATAGTTTATAGCAATTGTACCTACTTTCAGAATGAGCCTCTGCCTTCAACAAATGTGGTGGAAAATGAGGCCTTTTATTGAAATGCAAACAGGTCAATATGAGATAAACTGGTTTAGCTTATAAGATGAGCCTAGAAAGTTCCAGTTAACATGAAATTCATCAAATGCCTGAGAAAGTAACTGCTTGGTCTGGGGTGGATGGAAAGTTGAAAAACAGTGCTGTCTGCTCAGTTTTTAAGTTGAAAGAGGGGAGGGGTTTATATGATAAGTTAATGATGAACATCATCATAATAAATAACACTATCACTTGGAAAGCTCTGTTGTGTGTCAGACAATTGCTATAGTTTTGTCCTTGGTTTTTCTTTCTTTCTTTTTTTTTTTTAAGGCAGCAGCATTGATATTTGTGAAATAGATATTTTCTCCATTATAGAGATAGAATAAGGTAAGCTTGGTTGTCATGCTGGCATTATTAAATAAAATACTATGGGTTGCAAAGGAAAGAGTTATCTTACCAGATAAGCCTACTCCTGGTGTTCTTGCTGGCCCTTTGAGTAGTTTGGAAATCTTGAATGGAATTTCTTTAATAACTGCAGTATCCAAGGTTGTGTTTGGTTCAACAGTCTCTTGATTCCCCACACTCTGTTTACAGCATTATAGATGTGAGACAGAGGAAGAGAAAGTTGGGCTTTTTTAAACCAGTCACCAAGGAATTTATTTACCCTTTTCCTTTTCTTAATTCTTTGTTCATTTTCATTGCAAAAGCTCCAGGGAAAATAATCTAACTCCCCTCCCTTGTAAACCTCTTTGTTAGTCTAAGGACCCACATTATCATCAGTAATTTTTCTGATTGATTTTTTTCTATTACATGAGATTTTAAACCATTAACATTTTTTTCTAACTTGATTCATATCAGATTCCACACACATACATGGGTTCACACGGCAAATGGTGAAGCTTTCTAAGTAAAGTGAGAGAAACTGTTCTATTAATACGTCAGCCAACTGGCGTTTTAGTCAAATTCGGTATTCACACAGTTCACCTGATGCAAAGTTGGATCAACCTCACTTCTCCCTGGCTGTTCCTCTTTTGTTCTTCCTTTGTCACCTTTTTTTTTTTCCTTTTTCTTTTTTAACCTAAACTTGTTAAAATTCTCATATTGTAGTGCATTTCTCCCTACCTCCTCCCAAGTGACAGGTGTCCAAACTCAATCTGTCACTCTCGCTACCATTTTTTCCTACTGAGATTGTATAAAATGGACTTTCCAAAATTCTGGAGTGGTACACTTATTGTAGTAGTTTTAAATTGGCTTGAATTACCATAAGATGAAAGAGGAATCACATAGGGATATTTAAATATTTGTTCTGCATAAAAAATTTAACCTTCAATAATATTTTAAAGGAGAACATATATTAACTCAGGAAGGCACAGATTGATCTTTAAAGCCCATCCACTGTATTCCAGTAATTACAGTACCCCAAAAGTACCAATTAAAGAAAGTATTTTTATGCATCAGGAGATGGCCTTATTCCCTATCTAATTTTCATTCATTAGTTCATTCATTAGTTTACTGATGGGCCTACCATGTGTCAGGTAATGTGTTGGACACAGAAGAGTGATTACCACCAGTGTCCCTTGTATGTTAAACATTTAGCAACAGCAAGTCTTTGTTAAAAAAATAGAAGAAACACATAAATTTGGCATTGCAGGACTCTGCTCATTGCTTTTGATAGCTTTTAGATATGACTTATTTTAGGCATAATATACTTTTAAAAATTTGTGGACAAGGAAGCTCACACGTGTAATCCAGTGATTTGGGAGGCCGAGGTTGGTAGTGGTGGGTGGAGAATTGCTTAAACTCGGAATTTGAAGCTTTGGTGCAGTGAGCTATGGTCACACCACTGCACTCCAGCCTGGGTGATAGAGTGAAACAAGACAAAGAGACACTCCCCCCCCCCAAAAAAAAAAAGAAAAAAAAAAATTCTTTCATTTTACTAGAATTTTCAGAAGGTAGAAATCTTTGTTTCTCTGTTTCTCACTGTTTATCCTGGTTTTCCCTAAGACATTTCCAGTTGTCTTTTGGGCTCAGTGCTCCATGCCTAGTAAGTGTTTAATAAATATTTATTGACTAGAAGGCAGGCGAAAAGGATGGAAGCTTTGAAATTTATTGTATTAGGAATTAGCAAAATTATCTGGTTTGACACATGGTCTCCCCTTTCTACATTGACATAATTGGAGAAACCCACCTTATTTTCATTAAAAGATTCCATTTACATAACTGTACAAGATCTTAATCCTAGATTTCATGAATTCATAATAGTTATAAAATGTAATTAGTTATGTTAGTTATAAAATTTTAATTATAAAATACAGATGCCTCTAAGACACTAATAATGTACTTGGAGAAAGAGGACACAAACTTATATGATACCAAAAGATAGTTAATGTAGACCATGATGAAATAGAAAATAGAAATCAGTGGAACAGGAGGCTGGAAGGTGAAGTGTTGGACAAGGCCAGTATGATGGGATAGGCCTTGTGGGGGAAGGAGAACATGAGCTGACCACAGTAGGACTTACACATGGGAGAGGGAAGGATCTGGTCAGCAGCTTGAGCTCAGGCAGGGATGTGGGCAACCCGAGAAGTTGGGGTGGGGACTGAAGGTGGAGAAGTAGCAGGGATAGGTTAATATAGGTCACATGCACAATAAGGAATTTGGACTTGAACCTCTGAGCTAGCAGTTCCCAAGAAATATCTTCTGGTTGTACTCAGTGTTGTAGGTGTAGAAGTCCCCGTGGTTGAGAAAGTGAGAAAAGCTGAGAAAAACTAAACTAAACTAAACTAAACTAAACTAAAATAAATTTCTCCTATAGGTATTCTCAGAGGCTCTAATATACTAATCTGTATTGTTAATGTCTGAAAGTTTCTCAAAATAGTTTTGATTGCTGAATCCATTTTTAATGGAGCATCTCGGGAGTGTGTTTATCCTGTGGAACATATTTTGGGAAATGTTGGAAGCCTTTGATCAGAAGTCCGAGGTGATGTTGGATAGGTGATGTTAGGAACATAAGTATGAAAATGGCTCACAGGGTGGACGTGAGCAAGGAGCAGGGACATATTAATGACTTTTGCCTCTGTCCTGCAAAACATAATTGAAGGCCCTGCGGGTGGGGTGGGGGGCATGGCATGAGAACTAGAAGGAAGGAATAGATGCCATGAGCCCACTAGAGGGTAGAACTCCCACTATGTTGTGAATGAACAGATGAAAAAGAGTTGCCAAGATGGAAAAATCAATGAAATGAAATGAAATGAAATAAAATAATTGAAAAGGTGAAAAAAAAAAATGGCTCAGACTTTTGAGATGATTTTGTAATAGGAGCCCTGTGTAGCAAACTCACGACAGATTTCTGTGCTCCTTCTACATGTCAGGTAGAATAGCGAGGTACTCCAAGTGTACTCCAAACCCAACAAAACTGGGCTCTTCGCAGGCATACGCCTTTTTTGGCAGGTGCTTTATAGTCCAAATGCTTTCTCAATAAAATGTGCTTTAAACCCAACCTAGCTGTTTTAAGCAATGTATTGGGAGTTAGTGATAATACCCACGCAGTGACTCTGTGCAGCTCTTAGAGCTCCCTGCACTGGGACATGGGCTGTATATGAGATCTGGCAAGTAAGTTGGTGAACTTGCCATTGTGTGCTTATGTTGGCAGCGCTGTACAAACAGCTCAGTAAGGTTTCATAACCTTGGTCTATGACTGTCTCACAGCTGTGCTCATGTTGATGTGTGGCAGTGTTTTTGTGTGCCTTGCATGTTTTTGTGTGCTTTCGTGAGAATGTCGGAGCTTCAGTTAGAGCAATGAATAAGCATTAAATTTCTTGTTAATCTTGACAAGAGTGAAAGTGAAGTCAGGGACACGTTAGTCCAAGTGTATAGGGGTAATGCCATGAAGAAACTGACAGTGTACAAACAGATTAAATGTTTTTCTGAGGGGAGAGAAAGCATCCCTGATGAAGAGAGGTCAGGGCAGTCAGTCACCAGCAGGACTGAACAAAACATTGCAAAACTGCGTTTGATCGTGTGACAGAATTGTCGGTGAGAAGCAGACTGAGTAAATATAGATAGACAAATAAGAATTTCTTAACTGAAAATATTGGCCAACAACTCATGGCTCTTACATGACAACAGTGCACCAGCTCACACAGTGCTGTCTGGGAGGGAGTTTTTAGCCAGTAAACAACCATATTGGAGCACCTTTTCTACCAACCTGATCTGGCCCCAGTGAAATGTATTTTTTTTTTTTTTACCAGAAGATAAAGGAAATATTGAAAAGAAGACATTTTGATGACATTTAGGATATCAAGGGTAATATGACAACAGCTTTGGCCATTCCAGGAAAAGAGTTCCAACGTTGCTTTGAAGGGTGGACTAGACACTGGGGTTGGTGCAAAGCTTCCTAAAGGAGGGTACTTCGAAGGTGACCAGAGTTTTGAGCCACGAGGCATGTAGCATTCTTCCTAGGATGAGTTTGAGAACTTATGCTAAGTGAACCTGTTATGCTGAGCGAGTGTCTGCAAGAGAGAAAAGAGATCTGCACCTGACTGTTGAGAATCTGGCTCTTTGTCTGGACGAGATACACTTTTGTTAGTTTTTCTCATCGTGAGTAGCTTTATCAGAAAGGACAGTAGCAGAGAATAAGGGTCACACAGATGTAGCTGGCAGTTCTCTTGAGTTTACTCATGAGATGCAAAGATTTCAGCATAGGGTATTGGGTCCCATCATTTTTCTAGTCTCCAAGGACTGGCCTGAAACTGTTCACAATCGTCACATTCACCTTTATCTGTGTGCATGTAATTAAGTATCTGGCCTTTCAGCCATTCATGTATGATTACACACAATAATATTTTTTTTTTCTGAGATTATTTTCTCTTTTTGAGAAATGATCTTGATCTTTACAAAATAGGCATAGGAATAAAGCAGCAGTATAAGATGAAAATCTGTATAATTTATCAGTTATCATAACCTTAGTTTTCTTATGTATTTATTAATGTAAATACATTTAACTGCTTAATTAATAACTCATTTATTTTCTCTGTTTACTTCTATCCATTCCTATACCTTTTAGAATTCTGTTTATGTGTTTGGGATCTTGCAAATGATACAAAGTTGTTGTGGTCATTACTGTGACTATTTCTGAATACTTTTTTCTTTTGTTGTTTGCAGTTCACTGACGTGTTGAAATCCTGCTTATTTTTCACCCTACTTATTCTCGATTATATTTCTCATTTGCACTTCATATGGCCTTCAGAACCTTGAGTTGTGTTTCCCTGTACTTTTGACAGATTTCTGCCCACTGGTGTCTTACTACTAAATTATGCTACATAAACATACCACTGTCCTTGAGTATGTTGAGTGCTTCAGGCTGAAGAAGTTCATGTTGAAGCTTGAATTAGTTATTTGGTTGTCTACATTGCGTGAGTTTAGTGTGTAATTGCAAAATCTGTCCTTTCCTTTTTGTGAGCAGTGATGTTGTGTGCTCCATAGAGCTTATGGACTAATGTCTGTGAATGATTAGAGGGAACATTACCATGTGTCCAGCCTATCTGTCTAGATCAGAGGTCGGGAAACTTTTCATCTTGGAAGTCTGCATGAATTTAGCCATAATCAAGTAAGGCCACATTAAGAAACTTCAATTAGGTATTCTTAAAAATGTGCATTATTTTGTAAATATCCAATATGTACTTAATGCTTTCAAAAAAAGAAAACTATTTGTTAATTTTAGAGTTAACTAACCTTGTTCTATCTGCTTTTTGCTAGAAAGCATTTGAATATTGGTTGGCGCATGGACATCAGAGTTGCAGTTGATCTTCTAGATGGGTGTCAGTCATTTGTGACTTTGAAGGTGTCTTGATTTGGCTTAGGTAGGAGAATGTATATTTACAGCAATACATGGTTGAAAAGCAAGAAAGCATTTTTTCAGGTGTGTTGCCAAAAGCATGGGTATTTTGCATTTTTTCATATTTGAATTGGATCTGCCTTAGCATTAAAAAAATGACTTTAAAATGTCATCTACTGAGACCTCAATCAGTTCCATCCGTAGTTCTTTAAGCGTTTTAGTGATACCAATTAGGTGAAGATGAAATGCAAGTTTGAGTGATGTTGTGATTCTCAAAGTCGGCGAACATTTCATTTTATTCTACGATTAATAGGTTTATAACAGCTGTGCATTCTTTAAATGATTTGCATATGTCATCCTGTTCATCAGTGACCTTTGCATACGGGGGAAAATGTTCATCTGAAATTTCCTTTTGAAGAAGTAATGTTTTGAGAAAAGATAGCTTTTTTCAAAATGCTTGGGTTTTTGGCCACATTTTCATATGTAGACTTAATTTTACCTTGGAAAGAAATATTCCAAGTTGTTTGGATTTGACATATCTCACAGAAATGCTACATTCCTATAGAAATCTTTCAATAATGCACATTGCTGGTTCTGTTCTTCATAAAATTTAATTATCTATTTTCACAGAGATAAAATTTTGACTAATGCCTGTCCTTGCGATAACGAGTGCACTTTAGAATGATATGGTAAATCCATACTGAATATCTTACAGTTCAACATTAGCACATTATGTGAAAATGACAGTGCTGGGTTGCATTTGTAGGTATGTAGTTAACAGTACTTGTTGCAAAGTGTCACTTAAAATAGCAGCTTTAGCGCAGAGATTTTGCTGATGCAACTTACAATAAAAAGAAATGAGACCATCTAGATTTGTTAATGCTTTTTAAAAAAAATCTGTGCAATAAATCCTTCATGTTTTCTTGTCATGGAAGGTACACTGTACATATACTCACTAGATTTACCAAATTCAGTCCAGTGTCGTATTTATCTTGAAAGTTGTTGAAGATAACTATTCAAATTCCTGTTCTGTTTGCAGAGTGCCCAAAGCCAGTAACTCTACTCCAGTGACGTATAACGTGTGCTAAGTCAGTAGTATCAGTCGATTCATCCAAAGCAATTGGTTAATATATATTTTCTTTTTGAAGTATGGCATGAAGTTGTTAAGTTGAAGGCTAATTCATCCCGCTAATCAGTTATGGTTCCCTTTGAAAGAGGCTGTTGTTTGTACTTTGAAACATTATTAGAGTCTAAGTATTCTACGACTTGGACAGTGCATTCTTTCACAATTTCTGCATCACTGAAGAATGGCTTTACTTTCCCCACCAGGTATACAGGCTACTTTATAAGTTGCTGTAGTCGCATTATTTCCATGTCTTATTATTACTTGAAAGAATTGTTTTTGCTTTTGCTTTTCATCTTTTTAATTTGTGCAGTATAACCTTTTGCACTTGTCCCTCTAATTTAAAATATTTGTGATCCTTATGAGTGTTACATGCTCACGAGCATTGAATTTCTGTATTGTTGATATTTCAGCATCACAAACTGGGCATATCATCTTATCTTTAGCAGTAACAATATAATACTACAGTTCCCCAACTGCATTAGAAAATCTGTTTTCTTCCTTCTGTGTTCTCTTAGTCTTGATGTAACAGGTTAAGCAGTTTGTTGAGCGGTGCAACTATTCACAACTTCCATTTATACAAAAACATAGTGCACCAGTGTCAAACACTGATAACAGCCTGGCATGCTTGACCCGATAAACTCTCGTCAACCAGCCTTCTGGGGTAGAGGGACAAGTTAGAACTGAACCATGAGCCTCCTAAGCCTAGCAGCGGTCAGTTTAGCCTTACTGGTGTTGTAATTGTGCTGGTCAATCTGGGAGGATTATTTTATGGAAACTTATTTTGTTTTTTGGTATTTTAAATACATTCATTTAAAATACAATCATTTAAAAATAATATAAAAATACAAAAGATGAACAAAGCGCATTAATAAATTATGTGCTAACTTATGAGTACGAACCTACAAGTAAGTCAGTAAGGAATATTTAAAGATTTAAAATGATATTCTTCCACAGGCCCCAAGGCATATATGTATCTAGTATATGAATGAAATAAATATTGGGGTTGCTATTTCAAAGCGGAAGGAACAGTGGCTATACTAAAAGTAAATAAAGCAATCTGGCTTAATACAGAAGGTAAAAATTTTAAATAAACCAAGGATAAAGTTGGATATTTAATCTAATCTATTTAATTCTGGAAATGTGACCTATTTGGGGGTTAAAGATATGAATCTTTTGTGAACATAGTATGTAAAATACATGTGTATGTGAGGGCCCACATGTGGCTTTAAAACCCAAGGTGCCCCATCCGCTAGTGTAGATATTGTTACTGTTTGGTTGGCCAGGATTAAATAAATGGTCTTTTGTTATTATGTGAGCCTGAGAGAGGACGGCACAGAGGCTGAGGGCACAGTTTAGGGAGGAGACACTTTCCTGAGCACTTTTATGTTAATAAATGGCCTGTCCTGCACCAGATTGAGACAGGACACTTGGCTTTGTTTTAAACTATAGAGAATGTTTTTCTTCCTTTAATTGTAGAGTGATAACCAATGAATGTGAGATAATGATATGTCTCTACTAGTTCATGAGGCCAGTTTCATTTTCTAATTAGATAGTTACAGCACACTCAATCTGTTTTATGTTTGTCTTTTTTTAACCACAAATTGAATACACTTGTGAGAATATTGACCCTGCCTTTTTACATAAGAATTTAAAAGGATTTTTCAGAGTTTCATAAATGTCATTTGATTAAAAATATAAACATAAAAAATATGCTATTAATGTTTATAATATATAAAACAATCATAATAGCATTTTAGTAACATTGGGACGAAGACATACCAAATCAACCATAATCACGCCAGTAGTTGTTACTTTGGGGTCACAAGTTTTCCTAATGGGGTTGTTACTTCGAAAAATAATTCATCTTGCTGCCTACTCACAGTTTTTATTTTTATAATTCGATTCAGAAAAGTGGGTAAGATTCCCATTTGTTCATTGAACATATGAGAATGTGTCACAAATAAAAGCATACACATGTATTTTACATATTATATTCACATAAGATTCGTATCTTTAACCCCCATATAGGTCACATTTCCAGAATTAAATAGATTAGATTAAATATCCAACTTTATCCTTGGTTTATTTAAAATTTTTACCTCCTGTATTAAGCCAGATTGCTTTATTTACTTTTAGTATAGCCACTGTTCCTTCCGCTTTGAAATAGCAACCCCAATATTTATTTCATTCATATGCTAGATACATATAGGCCTTGGGGCCTTTGGAAGACCATCATTTTAAATCTTTAAATATTCCTTACTGACTTACTTGTAGGTTCATACTCATAAGTTAGCACATAATTTGTTCATTAATAAAAGTCTTCATGTAGAATGTATGCATACTTATAACTTTGGAATGAAGTGTACAAAAGAAACTATGTAAACAAAAACATGTATATCTCTGTAATGTTCTGAAATTTATAAAGAGTATATTGACAAATGCCTGAACAAAAAAAATATTGTCATTATAAAAGTTTCTTAAGACGTTTATTGATTAAAAAGTCATATTAAGCTAAAAAAAACTCCTTATTTTTCATTCTGTAACTTAAGCTTTGTACACTTACCATCTTATTAGAATTCTATATGAGTATTTTACTTCAGTGACAGAATGTTATATAAATTGGTGAGACTACCAGTGACACCATTTGGTTTCCAAAACAGAATAAAAGCTGCAATGAGGATTCTAAGGAGTGGCTTCTGAGGACTATTTTAATGCTCTTAGCTGGCACTACCCATCCAAGCGGTAGAGTTTCTCTTTATGAGACATCTTATGATTTATTTCATTTAACAGAGGTGCCATTTTCCGTTTTGTACTTCATTGTGTCCAGTCTCACTGGGAATCCTCTGTGCGCGTCACAACTGTATTTGTATACACATTTCCTGAAACAATCACGAACACCTCCCTTCCTTACACCCCAAGGAAACTAGCATAAATCAGTGAATCAGCAGGATGGGGAATTGTAGCTATTCGCTAGAAACCAAAGGGTTTCTGCTTATCGTGGTGTTGCCTCCAAGAATATCAATAAAGAAGTGATGTATTAATTAGTTGTCTTTGAGTTTATTTTATTTTGTATTAAAAAATGACATGTCTCAAAGCTCTGGAAAAAAACAAAAGACAGTATTCGTATGAACATGTATCCTGGAAGGAGGCACGAAAATACAAATAGTTTCAAACTGAAAACTTCTGTAGTAAAGTTAAAGCTCCTGGAAGGAACAATGGCTATACTAAAAGTAAAATTCCTCATAGCACATTTCTATAGGACTGTTTTCTTTATTTTTTCTTTTGGTTTGCAAAAGTCCTTTAATCAAATATTTTAAGTTTGATCCCACAACAACTACAAAAATCTATGATATTTATTTTCTATAAAAGGGAACTTTTTTCATGGCAAATTGTTCAATTTCACACACAATTTCACACAGCTGATAATTAGGTCAGAAGTCAAATTCAAGTTCTAGACTACTAGTTGAAAGCTATTTTCACCGTTGCTTTCATTTGTATCATTTGAAACAAATGTTTAATTATTTAACAGAAACGTTTTGTTGTTCAGCTCAGTTTTTGGCACTTTATCAGAGAGCAGTAATTATGGCAAAGATGTTGAGAAAATGGGTTTTTGTAGTCACAAAGGACCACAAAATCTGGCTTTCAAATCTTCACCTTAGGTAACTTAACTCCCTCTTACTTAACAGCCTCCTTTAAATTGGTGTCCTAATGCCCATCTCGACCTGTTACAGAAAAGATTAAGTTAGATGGTGTACATGAAAGGTGAACTGTATCGTGAAGAGTCACACAATGATAGCTATCCTCTTCTTTTCTCTCATCGTTCTTGTTACTATCATTTATTCCTGTATGACAAATAATCCCCAGACTTAGGGGCTAAGGCAACTACCATTTGTACTGTCTCTCACAGTTCTGTTAGTTGACTGCACTCATTTATTTGGGGTTCTTCTGCTCCTCATGATGGTGGCTGGGACTGTCGTCTTCTGAGCACTCAGTTGGCTCGCCCACATGTCTGGTGCTTCACTGAAGGCTGGAAGTGGCTGGGTCTCTGTCTCTTTCCGTATCATCTTTGCACATGATCTCTCTACCAGGAGTTCTTCCATGGTGGCTCAGGGGAAAAGTGAAAGCTTTGGGCTTAGTCCTGGAACTGGCAGTATGTCACCTCTACCAAGTGCTACAGGCTACAGCAAATCCCAGGACCAGCCTGTTTCCCTTGTGGGTGGAGATTACACCAGGGCACGGTAAGTAAGGTCCCATGGTCACTGGGGCCATCTTTGGAGATCAACTGCTGTAGTCATCATCATCTAAAAGTTCTTAGGGAACATCTCCCAGGCTTTTGAGTGGAGCAATGATTGAGACCATACTTAATATGAAAGGAGGATTTCTGCTTCTTTTCATTACTCCTAAAGTTGATGGAAGGCAGATATCCTGGATACTCTTCTTAAAAATATGTTAGGGTCCAGCTTTCTCTTACTCTGAGGACCGCATGATAGAGTTTCTGGTGGAACATGTCTGGCTTGAGTCCTTCAATGGTTTTGTGATAATACTTCCTCATATTTGAATTTAAACTTATAAAGCACATTGAAATATATTTCCCCCTCATTTTAGGACACGTTATGTTTGGCCTAGATCCTCACTTTATACATAAAGAAACTGGCGCTAGGAGTTTAAATGACTTTTCTAATGATACATAGCTTGAAAAAAGCAGAACTAGAGTTCAACCTCAGAGCTGCTGCAGCTGGGATCTTACCTCCTCATCTTGGCTCCATTCTAGGGATAAATACAATGAAATGAGGATGAAGGAGGGTATTGAAAGGAAGCATGGGGTATATTTCCTGATTCTGCCACTCTCTACCTTTGTGTGAAGTCTGCTGTTTAACTTCTCTCTTTATATCCTTCATTTGTTGTATTTGTGGCTATACTATTTTCTTTCATGGAATAGGGCAGAATGATACTTGCCTTAAGCTCTTCATAGGCTTACCAGTGACAAATGAAGTAAAAATTATGTAAGCAGTTCAGCAGAGTGCAAGACATACACTGGGTGTTCGAGACATGTTAATTCTCTTTTCCTCTCTCCCTATAATTCTGAAGAAATCTGCTTTCTCAGGCCCAGAGCTGAACCTGGATTATGTTTTGAAACACATTGCACATTCTTGGTGCACTTTGCGTCATTATCAAGGAGTGGAAAAGTTGGGGATCGCTTTCTTGGTTGCCTGACAGGAACTCTGTTATGGTTCTTCACGTCAGAGAAAGCCAACCTGGGCAAAGTTCTTTGCCCTGAAACACAGGGCTTGTTATTCCATAGAGGGCTGGTGACATGTATGGCTGCAGCCAGCAGTCCCTATCTCCCCACCCGACACCCCATGTTATAAGTCCCTGTCGGCAGACCCACCCTGGCCGGCTACCTGCTGAAGGATGGTGAGGGGTGATGGCTTGCTTTAGTAGACTACTGTTTCAGTAGATTGTCCTGGATGTCTGAATGAATTCCACCAGCAGCAAGTAGGTCACAAATTTAAATTTATAGGCATCATGCCCCAAGACTTAGAAGCTTGTGGATCTTAGTTTTGGCTGGCATTGAAGAGCAGCTTTCTCCATTTATACTTGGTGGGCAGCCTGACTCTGCCCTCAGAAACCTCTGGTCTGAACAGGGGCGGCTAAGCTCATTCCCCTAGGGATGTAACACAATCTTAGTGTACCTTCTTTTGTCTGAATCAATGACAGGGTAGAAGAAATGTGTGGTTGGAATTTAAAAGTCGTTACAGTCAGCAGCGACGCTCCATGTGGAGTCTTCCCTTGTGGGCTGATCTGACAGTTCTGTGGTGCGAGGGGGCCAAGCTTCAGGCAGTGGTGGGACAGTCGTGTGTTGTGATGTTGGTGAGAGGCTGCGCTTCTGTGTTGTTTGCTTGGCTGTGACTAGAAAGAAAGCCCTGTGGTGGAAATGGAAGCTCCAGGCATCTTCCTTTTCTGCAACTGCTTCTGGCTATGGTTACATCAAAACCGACAGGAACAGATGCATTTGTTTCTATTTTAAAGACCTCTGGGCAAAGTGATTTTGCAGCTTTTCTAAGTAACCTTTACTGCCAGGCACTCTCTTCTCATTGCTAATAAACATCTCTTCCATCTGAAAACCACGCTTCTGTTCTCTTGTTTAATCGGGAGATGTGGGGATTGAAATACCATCTGAAGAGTGATGCTTCTGTTATTGGAAGGACGTTTTTAACTTGCTTCAACAACCCTTCTCCTACATTATGTCATTCCAATTCTTGAAATAATTTTTTTTCTAAAGAAGTTTAAATAGTATTTTAGTGGGTTACGGCTGTAGCCAAACATTAGGATGCTTTCTCATAATTTCAGAGCCTAAGACCTTAATTTCAACAAAATGCTATTGATTACTCCTGGGTTGGAAGTATGCATTTGTATAATGTCTGGTCTTCATTGCTATTAAAAGGAATAAGCTTTTAAAAATAAATGTTAAGAGTTCATATTTCTTTATAGTCTGCACACTGATTTCATTTGCATTTTCTAAACTTCACATTCAAATAATGACTATTATTGTGTACTTCTGCTTTAGATTAAAGTTTGATATACCGTATATACTCGAGTATAAGCCGAGTTTTTTCGGCACAAAATTTGTGCCGAAAAACCTGAACTCGGCACAAATTTTGTGCCATAAAAACTCGGCTTATACTCGAGTATATATGGTAAGTGCCTTGAAATCAATAATAATTTTATATGCTTTTTTGGACATCTGCTGCATGCTGGATGCTCTGTTTCAGTGTTGTCATCACTCTTAAAACCCCTGTCCTAATGAGTTCAGAGCCATGTCACCCAACAAGGATCAGCAAATTCATGCAAGCCCTGGCCCTATTCTTTGGAGAGCTCAGTTCACTGCTGTTATAGGGTCTGGGTCAAAAAACATGTTTGTCTGTTTTCCATTCCACTGTTCCGTGACTAAAAGAGCAGATGCAGTCATCCCTCAGTATCCTTTGGGGATCAGTTCAGTGATCTCCTGCAGACACCAAGATCCACAGAAGCTTGAGTCACTTATAATAAAATGCTGCAGTATTTGCATAGAACCTATTCTTATCTTCCCAAATATTTTAAATCACCTCTAGGTTACTTATAATACCTAAAACAATATAAATGCAATATACTCTATATCAAGCTAAAACTAAACTTTGTGTAAGAGAAAGGAAAGAAAACCTCAGAGGCTCAAAGTCAGTGTTTTTCCCTTGTGTTCTGAAGTCCATCCCCATAAACTTTGTACTGACCTGCAAGTTCTGCCTGACTGAGCCCTGCCTTCTCCATTGTTGCTTTCTTCATCCACCCTCTTTACGTTGGTTGAAAGGGCATTTACTGGTTGCCTGTCACCTTTCTCCAGGCTGTTGCCTTCATATCTTTCAGGTCTTAGTTTAACCTTCCTTCCTTCAACAGCTAGACCAGGGCCTTTCTTGCACTCCCCCCTCCCCCCCACCCCAATACATTCTCTTGGGTATTATGCGCTTTCTCTGCAGATCTCATCAGATTGGTAGTTAGTGGTTCCAAGTCAGAATTTCTTCTCAGATTGTAGAGACTGTACTCATGTTCACTGTTCAGTTCTGTCATGGAGCTGATATGCAGGAGGTCCTTGGGAAACATCTACCATGGAGGAGCAAGGGAGGAAAGGAACCAGGGTGGCTAGAATCAAGTCAGCCCAGTGATGGTGTCACCCAGCGCTCTGCCAGAGAGTGTATTTATTTCTTGTTACTGCTGTGACAGTTTGCCACTAGCTTGGAAAAACACAAATGTATTCTCTCACTGTTCTTTAAGTCAGAAGTTCTAAAATCAAGTTATTGGCAGACCTGCTTCTGGAGGCTCTCAGGGCAGAATTTCGGCTTCCCCACCTTCTTCTGCTCCCATTGCTTCCAGCAGGTACCAGTATTACTCTGTCAGCTGCTGTTTCCATGGTCACATCTCTTTCCTTGTCCCTTGTCCCTACTCTAATTAATTACATTGAGTTCACCCAGATCATCCAGGATAAAACCCTCATCTCAAGATCCTTAGCTTAATCATGCTTGTGAAGTCCCTTTTGCCATGTAAGGCTCTGAGGCTCCGGATGCAGGCATATTGGGTGTAGGGCAGGGAGCTACATGGGTATGTGAAGGTGCTGGGGAGTGTGACTCAGATTGTGGGCTGGGGAAGGGGAATGACCAAAGGCACAGCCATAGTCCAGAACAAATGGATTTAGAGATATCTTCCTTGGCAGACATTGAGGAAGAGAAAAAAATGAAAAACCACGATTCTGAGAAACAGCCAGAGATGCTGCCAGTTTAAAACTGAGTAAAGAGAAGATGATTTCTCTCAGGACAGAAAAGTTATACACTGGAACTTAGAAAGGAAGAAACAGACCTTCCTGAGGACCAGGTTGGGTCTGTGGACCTGGCGGAGGAATAAACTGGAGCACAGGAGGTTTACGCACGTACCCTGAGCTGGATGAGTCCACTGTAAACCCCACATTAGCCAATTGCATACACAAGAGAGCTGTGAAGCCACAGTGTGGCTCAGCATTGTCTAGGCTCGGCCTTACCATTTGCAAATTGGGAAACCAAGGCCTAGAAAGTTCAAATGGATTGACTGAGGGCATTTGGCAAGTTGACCTCAGAATTTGGATTTGAAACCCATGCCCCTCACCCCAATCCTGCCTTTTCCCCAGTAGACTGGAGTTTCTCCTCTGTAATTATCTCACACGTTCTGTTCCCTGCACACTTTGGAGGAGGGGCATAGGAGAAGAGAGTGGGGCCAGGGCGCACGCACCCATAATCTATCTGAAAACAGCAGGTTGCCTTTTGATGGTACCCTGGGTGGTTTTGCTTGAGTATAAGATGGACAAAAAGAAACCCTTTCTAAATAGCTTACGGCAGGAATTGGTGTAGAATCATGGATGGTCAAACAGAGGCCGTGCAGGGCCCTCACCACACTCAGGGCGACATCCACCTTCTCACAGTGGCTGTAAAGAAATCGAGAGAGATTGTGTGACTGGCTGATAGGAAAGCTCCTGTACTCTGGCAAGTTTATTAGTTTATTAGTCTTCCCTTTCAGCCCAGGGCGGTAACTGAATAGTTTCGGCAGAATAGTAATGTAGCTTTGGGGGACGACTTTCTCTCCTGCTTTCAAACCCATCAGTCATGTGCCTGGTCAGTTACTAAGCAGTCAACACGTGACCTCACTGGCAGCGAGACCACGGATACCTGGACAGAACTTGAAAATCTCCAGTTCCGTTTTCCTGGTATAGCATCATGTGAAAGTACTTTAGACTCATTCTGGAGCAAGTAGTATGAGACAAACATGACTTGAAGTAGCCACCACAGAAAATAGGATGTGTGTGGTAGAGGTAAGGGTGGGGAATTGCAATACCATGGAATATGGAGAAAGGCCGACCTGTTAGGACGGGAGGTAAATGTACGCTTGAGGTATTCTGAGCCTGCTACTTCCAGGTCCCCAGGTTTCAGCATGAATGAAGGCCTTCTCCACTCCTAGGATATGCTTCTAAAAAGAAAACATAGTTGTATACTTAAGTGAGTCTTTATTCATGGATGTTATCTCACAATAAGTGTGTTGTATAGCTGATTGGAATGCTTTTACGCACATAAGGCCTTGGGTTCCTAGTGAGTTTTCCTTTTAAGGTGATGATGTTGGCTCCATGGGCAGAGGCTGCTTATGGGATTTTAATTTAATGCTGTAAAATTTGAAACGGTTGGAAAATTTTTATGTGATTTTAATTGAAGGCTGCAAAATTTTAAGGGGGTAGGAAATTAATGTAGAATGCAATCTCTATGTAAAAAATTATTTTTAACATTTCTCTGTTTTTATGTCAACATCGTTAATGAGACTGTCATAAAACAAGCCATTAGCTACACTGAAGCTAGGATTTGGATAGTGAAAATGGTGAAGAAACATGATAAATATCAGGATAATTTCAGAAAAAGACATCTCATGATCTTGCCCCAAATTTCCAGTTATTGGAAAAAAGTTTAAAAAGTATGTAGTACAGGCTGATAATCACTTCACATAGTACACGTGACATCAGTGGTTTTGTTAGCAAGGTCGCATAGTTTGCTAGACTGATAAGATAGGCTGGAGGACTTGGAGTTAGAAAAAGGTTAAATTCCAGCCTCATCAAATGCTATTGAAAGAATTGCTGAGTTGAGTAACCCCTGGAGAGCACCTATAGGGCATCCAGGAAGGAGAGAACAATCCTGAGGGTTTTCTGGGAAGGGTCTGAGTGTAGTCTTAATTTTAACCACCACCACCACCTGCGGCTCATCGATTTATTCTGTGTCTCCTTCTCAACTAACGTTCTTCGGCACAGGCTTCCTTGTTCAGATGAGTTCTGAAGAACTCAACTGCCACAGGAATGTTTCTCAAACTTTCTCCACTGCAAACTACAGTAAGAAGTATATTTTGTATGTCAGTCCCTTACACACATACACATCATCTCTGTAAATACATACACAGACACATCACAAAAATAAAAACTTCCTGAAACAACGCAACACCAAAAAATGAAATCAAGGGGAAGCTTGTGGCGTCAGCTACTGAATATGTTCCTCACGTGCCTTCAGCATGTCTCCCCCTCTTATCCCAGGCAGTGGCTGCAGAATCCGTTGCAGTATGTACATTCTTGCTGAGGATCTGGGTCGTTCACTGTGTTTTCTAGTTGATTCTATTTCATTCTTAAGGAATGTTGGTTGCAGCCTTATACTGTAATCATTTACACCTCTCTTATGTACTATGTGTGATCTACAGTTGAAAAATGTCCAGAAAAACATAATAACTATAAAAAAAAAAATCCTTTTTTTTGAGACAGAGTCTCACTCTGTCACCCTGGATAGAGTGCTGTGGTGTCTTATCTCACAGCAACCTTAAACTCCTGGGCTCAAGTGATCCTCTTGCCTCAGCCTCCCAAGTAGCTGGCACTATAGGTGCCTGCCACAAGGCCTAGCTAGTTTTTCTTTTTGCAGTTTTGGCCAGGGCTGAGCTTGAGCCCACCACCTCCGGTATATGGGGCTGGTACCCTACTCCTTGAGTCACAGGAGCCACTGTGCTAGTTTTTCTATTTTTAGTAGAGAAGAGGTCTCACTCTTGCTCAGGTGGGTCTCTAACTCCTGAGCTCAGGTGATCCACCTGCCTCGGTCTCCCCAGCTGCTAGGATTACAAGTGTGAGCCCCACCATGCCCAACCAAAAATAAATCTTTTTTTTAACAATCTTTTTTTTTTTTTTTTGTTTTTTTTTTTTTTTAAATTTAATTTAATTTTTGTTTTTTGTTTGGTTTTTTTTGATTTTTTTGTGGTAGTTTGAGTTTAATGTGTTTTTTTTGTGTGTGGGGGGGGGGGGGGCAAAAGAAACAAAAAAGAAAAAAAAAAAAAAAAGATTGTTAAAAAAAAGATTTATTTTTGGTTGGGCATGGTGGGGCTCACACTTGTAATCCTAGC
>CAUYPK010093928.1:0-68025 GCA_963574355.1 Loris lydekkerianus
AAAGACGAACCACCGAAAAACAACCCAGGGTATGGCCCCCCAAAACAAAAAAAACGCAACACCCAATAATAAAAAAAAAAAAAAAAAAAAAAAAAAAAAAAAAAAAAAAAAGAGAATAGCAGAGGGCTCCATAGACACTCAGCTATTGCTAGTGGGTGATGAGATGGAAGGACTTCTCTTTGGGTATAGTTTACTAAAGACCCGTGATCTCATACTATCAAACATGTCTCTATTCTGCTTAAAGTAAGATGCAGGGTTGACACTGTGTAAGATTGCTCGAGTTTCTAATACGACAGTCTGGGTGGCTTTAACGACAGAAATTTATTTTCTCAGAGTTCTGGAAGCTAGAAGTTCAAGATCAAAGTTGTTAGCAGTGTTAGTTTCTTCTGAAGGCTCTGAGAAACAATCTGTCCCTTGGCTCTACACTAACTTCTGGTGGTTTGCTGGTAATTTTTGGCAGAAGCATCACCCTGATTTCTACCTTTATGTCCACATGGCATTCTTTCTTCCTGTGTGCAGATTTCTTTTCCTAGATTTCCCCTTTTTTTAAGGATTCCAGTCATATTGGATTAAGGCCCACTTTACTAACCTCATTCTAACCAATTACAACTCTAATAACTCTAATTCCAAATAAAATTACATTCTAGGGTACTAGGGTTTGGACTTCAACACATGAATTTGGGGGAAGTGTAATTCAACATATGACACCAATCTATGCAATTTTTAACAGGTTTTTAAAAACTTGGTAAAAGCATAAGAGATCCATGATAGACGACAAAAATTAAAAGGAGATATTTAGAATACTATTGTAAGAACCTTGATACCAGTGTCTGTATAAATGTAGTTGGCTATGGTGCTCAAAAATCAATTATACAAATATGTATAATGTGCAAGCCCATTTTATCATAACCTCTGAGAATCCAATGAAATGCCATATGTGGTAACACTTAGAAAGTTGTGTGGTATTCAAATTAGGGCATTAGTTTTATTGCCATTACCATGTCTTTATTTATATAGGTAGCTTATTTTTATTGTTACATCGAGCATTTCACACTATTATGGCCCATTTCTTGTTATTTCAGTTACACCCTAGATTAAGAGCATGTATGTCTATTTCCTCTGAGGAAACTGAGTTTCTCCACTCTTTTTGGTCATTGTAAAATGTCTTTCCAAACTCTCATTTAAATGCAAAAAAGTGTTCTGGCACTGGATTTTTCAAATAGCCTACTGCATTTAAACTTAGCTCATGACAGAAGGAACTTAAACTGTTGGCACAGTCAACACAATGACTATAAACCAGTTCCCATATCCATCAGTGAGAAATTGAGATGATATTCTGGACACTTCAGTCAGATTTGGCTGCTATGACCTCTGACTCTTTTTCTTGGGGTAATAGCATGAATTCTCATCTTTCATCATATCCTGCTTCCAGACTGGCACTTATCCTTCTATTTATTCATAATTTATTTATTTTGCAGAAAATAAAAGATGGAGAAAAAAGCCACACTGGTTTGAGCTTTTGCATTTAACTCAGACCTGAATGGTCCCCTTTGAGCTATGTAGAAATGAAAGTTGTATCTAACATAAGCATCATAGCCTCCTTTTCTTCACCTTTACCTTCCCCTTTTCAGTTGTCTTGATTTTGTTACCCCTGGCACTGGAGACTTTGGTGATAGACAATCTAGTTTATTGATTAAAATTTTTTGTGTACTGATCATTTACCTTGGCCTGGGCTCGGAGCTGTGGAAAAGATGGGGCTATTTGGAACGTGTAGGGTTTGGTGTTATTGTATTGACTGCTGACTGAGCCCAGAGATTTTCGATACGCAGTACTTTGTGATACTGAAGAGGTGCTGACTCGACACATGTGTCAGGGGTTCCAGCGGCAGCCCCTTACCAAGGAGGGAGAGGGGTGCTCTGCTCAGAGGCTTGATCATTTTCAGTTTTCCCCAGCCTTGATGCTCATCACCTTTTAATTTTCTGAGTTTTATGAGGGTAATAACGCACTATAATGATAACCACTGAAAGCTTTACAATGTGCCTCTCAAAATGCCAAATGGCTACTCAGGAGGCTGAAGCCATCAATGAGGCCACGAAGCAAATTTTTAGAGACTCGGCAGCTTAAAAAAAAAAAAAAAAAAAATCCTAATCTTTTCACCCCAGGTAAAACATAATAAAGGTTTACAATCTAGATCCAAAGTTTAGAAATAAGTTGCTTTGTCATTTTTAGCCCCTAAAACAGTCTATTTCAACCTTTTTTAAACTTGTGGCATACTTGAATCTGTGCTTAAACTTCCATAGCACACTTAAATTATGTTGATCAAAAAAAAAAAAAAAAAAAAAAGAGTAAGAAAAAGAATATATTTACTGTATTTTGAGCTTCTTTTGAAAATAATTTAATGAATGATCTTTAAAAATTTTTGCTGCTGGGCAGTGCCTGTGGCTCAGTGAGTAGGGTGCTGGCCCCATATACCGAGAGCAGCGGGTTTGAACCCGGCACTGGCCAAACTGCAACAAAAAAATAGCCAAGCAATGTGATGGGCATCTGTGGTCTCAGCTACTCAGGAGGCTGAGGCAGGAGAATTGCCTAAGTCCAGAAGCTGGAGGTTGCTGTGAGCTGCAATGCCACAGCACTCTACCAAGGGTGGCAAAGTAAAACTCTGTCTCTAAAAAGAAAATAAATAAATAAATAAAAATTTTTGCTGCATGCCTGAGATCCTATGATGGCACACCAGTGTGCCACACTGGTTGAAAAATAAAAGAATCCTTCATGGCCTCCACCCTATCCTCAACTTTCTGTAGAATCTGTCAGCTCTAGCCAGCTAAATGCCACATTATTTCTCAAGCAGCTATGCGGTCACTGCCATATTCAGGAAGTGAGTTAATAAAGTAAGTGCAAGCCCTGGGTGCTTTCTTCAAGGGATTTATTTATAATCTGGTTGAGAGGATGAGATAGGTTTCCTTTAGAGCACCAGCACTAGGCAGGAAAGCAGAGGACCATAAGCAACACATGAATAGCAACTTGTGTGCTGCATTCATTCACAAGTTTCACTCTACATCTAATCACTAACACAAAAGCACCTTCTACCCGCCAGCTTTAGAAAGAGGAGCCTCTGCAAGTAGGCCATTCTGGTGAAGAGGACCTATCAGTTGAGAACTGAGATGACAAGGGTGCAGGCAGCCTTTGCATTTTGTAATGTGAACTTCTTAAATGTGAATTTGTTTTCTGAAAGCCTTTCATTAACAAAATCATGTGCCATGAAAGGGAAATGCAGAAACTGACCAAATTCCTACCTTTGTGGGTCTGACAACATTTAAGAGCTTTACATTTCTAACAAACTTGACATTGTTCAAACTGGGCAAGGGAGGAGATAAAAATCCCCTTCTGTGATGATAGAAACCAGTCCACCAGTTAGGCCTCAGGCCTCCTGTATGCAGAAGCGAATGTATTTTCTCCATTTAAGGGGGTTGCCTTTTTTGCCCTCCCTTCCCCAGGCACTCAGTTGGGATGAGGTTTGGTTTGACTGATTAATTTTAATTCTTCTGCTTCACACAAGGTAGACAGTGATTAATTGATATATTAAAGATGTGATTAATGGTTACTTTCTATTTGGTGTAATTATCAGGTGATAGTTTCGATGAAAAATGCTAGAAAATGAAACTTTTCACTCCAGATAACTATTCATCCTGTCGGGGAAGAAAAATGAGTCTCTATTTTCAACATATTACTTACAGTAGAGCAACACCGAGAGAGAGCAAGAGCTCACTGGGTTTGTGAGTTTTATAGAGTAAGATGGATTTGGAATAGTGTCTGTATTCAAAGAAATTCTTGGAGAGGAAATCTTTGGATAACAGAACTTTAAATGTTATCTTAATCCTGGCTTACTTTACCAGCTCTTACCTGTTTTTTCCAGTCACTTCTGGGCTTTAATACTATCCTGCAGATAGTTTTAGATTAATATCCCTACAGTATTGGCTCAATCATATCTTCTTTTAGAAACCTCCAACAACTTTTCATTTAAATGATCAGAAGAACAAAATCATCAACATGACACTAAGACCCTTTGATAAAAGACAAACCCTCTTTGTCAGACTTGATGTTTCAATTGCAGTGCTCTGCCCCATTCAAGGCTGTCACTTCATTATCATCTCAGCTGGCTATGGCTGTCCTGGGCTCTGTGTGGTTTTGGTCCCTTTCAACTTCAGATGACTTTAAAAGGCACCAAGAGTTTACTAGGTTTTCTCAATGGAGAAATCATATATTGTTTAAAATACCTGCTCTGGATTAGCCAAGCATGTGGCAGACACCTGTAGTTCCAGCTTCTAGGGTGGCTGAGGCAGAAGGACTGAGCCCAGGAATTTGAAGTTGCTGTGAGCTAGGCTGAAGCCATGGTACTCTAGCCTAGGTGACTGAAGAAGTCTCTGTCTCAAAATAAATAAATACATTCATAAATAAATAAATCATAATAAAATTACATCCTCTGGTTTATCTGATTCTCTAGGGTTTGTGTCTTTCATTATTTTGGGGCTTTTATATAATGTTGTCGAATATGAAATGTCAACTGAAGAATGAAGAAGTTTATAAATTTGGAGAGTTTAATTTCTCATAAAGGGTTGTAGCCTGTGGGAAGGCCATTCTGACAAGCTGGAAAGCATAGCCTCGGGCAGAAGCCTAAAGCACCTGTTTGTAGGAAAAGGCTAGGTGAACAGGAATTGATGCTGAGTGGAGCAGCCAAATATGCATATGTAACAAGTGACAAAAGAAGTCGCGAATATTTATGAAAGGAGAACCCTGTGAACGGGCACTTGAGCTTCTTGCCTCTTTATAGGTCACATGGACAGAACATGGCAGTGTTTGAACAATCTGAGGGTGGAGGTTCAGGCCCTTTGATGTCAAAAAGTGAAAAAGCAAGGAACATTAACAGCCTTCGTGCCATCCTCTGTAGACTGGCCAGAACCACTTCATGGTGGGTGGCCCTTATCAGGAAGGAAGGCTGGTTGGTATTAGTGCTGAAAAAGGGAGGAGCAGCAATAGGCATTTGATTGAGATCTGGGAAGAAGCAAGTTTTTCAAAAGGCTGGTTCTGTTTAACCCTTAGGGATGACAGCCTAATGGCGGTTAGTGAGGGAGGGGTTATAATGAGGTGTGTCTGACCCTTCATCTTGTTTGGCTGGGAACTCAGGTTTAAAGAGTTCCATTGGCCAAGAGAGTGTCTATTCAGTCAGTGGGAGGCTTAGAATTTTATTTTTATTTCTCAGAAGTTAACCTGCAGAAAATGCATAGTAATATAAATAATTATTTTCTGTATATATGCAGGTCATTCTGTCCCACGGAGATTCACTGGACTTTCCAAGCCCAAGGTGAAAGAAGCCAGTCTCACTTATATCAAGCAAATTCATGCCAGAGTTCTTGATGGCCTTATATTCAAAGTATTTGTTCTTTGGAGTCTCCTTTAAATTTGTTATGACCTTTTTTCCAGTTCCCTTCCCAACTAATGAGCTAACTAAGATCTTGACACATGTTCATTATATAACTTCAGTATACACTCATAAACCCATGATTTACCTTTTTTGAAAATTATTGTTTAATATCATCTACCCATGTTTTAAAAATAGATTTTACTTTTTTAGAGCAGTGTTCCTTTCACAGAAAAATTGAATAGAAAGTACAGTTGCTGTATCCCTGCCATCCCCTCTCTAGTTTCCCCAATTACCAACTTACCACACCACAGCAGAGCGGGTACATTTGGTACAACTGATGGAACTACACTGACACATCATTATCATTCAAAGTCCATAATTAAGTTTCCCTCTTGGTATAATTGCATGGGTTTGGGCAAATGTATAATGACATATATCCACTATTACAGTATCATATAGAACAGTTTACTACTCTAAAAGTCCTCTGCATTCTCCCTGTTCATCCTTCCTTTCCTCCCTTAACCTCCCAACAACAAGGGAGCTTGTTACTGTTTTCATGGTTTTGCCTTTCCCAGTGTTTCATATATTTGGAATTATACAGATGTAATATGTAGCCTATTTAGATTAGTTTCTTTCACTTAGTAATATGAATTAAATTTTTTTTCATGTCTTTTCATGGCTTGGTAGCTCATTTATTTATAGTGATGGATAACTCCATTGTCTGGATGGAGCACACTTTATTTACCTACTCAAGGACACCTTGGGTGCTTCAAAGTTTTGGCAATTATGAATAAAGCTGCTATAAACATCTATATGCTAGTTTTTGTGTGTTGTTAGTTTTTAACTTACTTGGTGAATGCCAAGGAGCAGGTTGGATTGATCATATGATAAGAGTACGTTTACTTTTATAAGAAACTATCAAAATACCTTTCAAAGTGGCTGTACACTTCCTGTTCAGTGCATTCCCATCACCAACGAGTAATAGTTCCTGTTGCACCAGCATTTGTTGTCAGTGATCTGATTTTTGACTGTTCTAATAGGTGTATAGTGGTATCTTAATTTTGCTTTAATTTGCATTTCCCCTAATGACATGTGATGAGGACCATCTTTTAATATGCTTATTGGCCATCTGGATATCTTCTTTAGCAATATGTCTGCTTGGATCTTGCACCCATTTTTGAATCAGGTTGCTTGTTTTTTTGTTATTGAGTTTTAATATTAATCAATTTAACTTTTTACCTTGGTGTTCTTTTCATCTTTTTCACCTGTTCTAGAATCACCTACAGAACATTTGAACACTATAGTTCTGACTTAATTTGTTTCTTACTGTGTTAGTGACTCTCAAATCTCTGAGGGCTCATCATGACCCATGCTGGTTGGATCTCATTCCCAGAACTTCTGATTTAGCTGGTGAGGTTGGGACCTGAGAATATGCAATTCTATTAACTTTTCAGGTAATAGAAAAACACTTCAATACATGCAACAATTGCTCCAAACCAAGTAAATCACTTTCTGTCTAAGGGTGTTGGCCAAGTTTTTTTGAAACTTTCTGTAGGTGGTTCACTGTGTAGACAGTGTTAACAAACCTTTAAAGACCAACCTCCTAATATTGTCTCTGTTCAGTGGTTTTAGCAGTAAATTTCTTCAGCCTCTCTTCTTTCTGTATGTCAGCCTATTTCATATTCAGCCTAATATGTATATTGTGCCTTATAAAATTTTTACAGTTATCTATTTAGGTGTACATGTTTGTAATCATGAGTTGGATTTGTGGTTTTTAGGTTAGTTTTCAAAAGATTCTTATTTCCTGTTAAATTCTCAGCTTTGTATTTTTGCTAGCACATAAATACCAGCTAGACAGTGCTACCTGGTCTATGGCCTTGTGGGCTTTAGAACTAGTCTTCTAAAACCGTCTTAACTAATAAAGTAAAAATCTATCATTTTTACTCAATTTAGTTATTGTTTTAAGTGGGACCTTTTATACAAAATATTCCAATACAAATAATAAGATTAAACAAAGTATCATAGATTTATCCACAGGGTTGTAGTCCATTGATTAAGCAAAAAATTGAATATGTTCATAATCAAATTTTAAGATGAGTTTGGGTCTGCCTAACCTAAAATGTAGATGAGTCTGCCACTTCCTAAAACTTAAAATCATAACTTCTTGTAGAGAAATCTGGGGACATTTAAATGAACTTTTAATAAATTCTTAAACTAGAATTTTCTGAGATTGCAGTTAACAATATTTAAAGTGGTTTTATTATGCTGTAACTATGAATCCTTTCACTAAAAGAGAGAATTACCTGCTATTTTAAATAAATCCAAAACAACACACCTGCAAAGCTGAGTAAAGTCTATTTTCCCTTGTATAAGATAACATATTTCAAAAGATGATGAGATGTGGAATAACCTCTAGATAGCATTTGGTTCCTTTCTCATTGACGTTCAACTGTTAAGAATCATAGTTTACCACATTGTTTATAGTTTATAAACAAATATCATCGGTTATTCAACTTTCAGTCTCCTTTTAGGATTTTCTTTTATCTCACTATAAAATAGTTTCAAAAGCATTGGAGAATGCATGTACACATACATATATACCCTAATATGTTAAGACTTCAGGTATTTGGTAAATAAACCATAAAAAAAAAGAAAGAAGATAATTGTGAAGGATTCAAAATGAGTATTTCTTTTAGAGCAGTGTTCCTTTCACAGAAAAATTGAATAGAAAGTACAGTTGCTGTATCCCTGCCATCCCCTCTCTAGTTTCCCCAATTACCAACTTACCACACCACAGCAGAGCGGGTACATTTAGTACAACTGTTGGAACTACACTGACACATCATTATCATTCAATGATGATTGGGAAGGGGGTTCTCAATATAGATGGGAAGGAGGAGTTGTGGATCTCAATATAGATTGAACTAGAAGCCCATTGGGACCCAAGCTCAGCATTTGGGCTGTGGAGAAAAATTCCCAGACATAGACAATGAACTAAGAAGTCTTGGGTTAATTTTCTATTCCCCCCCCAAAAAAAATATATATATATATTTAATATATAATTTAATTTATATATATATTTATATATATATATATATATAAAATTATTATTTTGGAGGTGTAGTCTCAAGCTGTTGCCCTGGGTAGAGTGCTGTGGCATCATAGCTCATAGCAATCTCCAACTCTTGGGCTCAAGTGATCCTCTTGCCTCAGTTTTTATATTTTTAGTAGAGATGGGGGTCTCACTTTTCTCAAGATGGTCTCAAACTTGTGAGCTCAGGCTACCCACCCACCTCGGCCCCCCAGAGTGCTAGGATTACAGGTGTGAGCCACTGCGCCTGGCCCTTATTTATATATTTTATAGGATGCTATCTTAGCATTTCTAGATAATATTCTGAGTGTGCATTTTACCCTTTTGCATGTCACTTTAATTTTACTTTGTCACAAAGGCTGAAAAAAAATTAAAATATGTGTACATGTGTGCACATGCTACTTTTTTTTCCTTTGTTTTATGGTGAATGAAAATAATTCCAAAATAACAATATACCTTTTAAAACCAAGGGTAAATGTGGTGATTACTGAGGAGCAAAATTCTTTGCCTAGAGTGGACAATCTCAAGTCACCTGGTGCATATCTTAGCTTTTTTTTTTGCAGTTTTTGGCCAGGGTGGGTTTGAACCTGCCACCTCCAGTATATGGGGCCAGCATCCTACTCCTTTGAGCCACAGGCACCACCCAAGTTTTTTTTTTTTTAATTGAAGAATCACTTATGAATATTTACAATAATAGGTAGACTGCATTTGAACTTATTATGGCCTGATAAATGCGGTCTTAGGCTTTATCCCTCGATGTGAAAAATGATTTATTATTATGAGTGAAAAATGGGAATTCATCAGGAAAGCAGAAATAACTGAGACTAGCACCGTAGTGCCACCATAGAGATGTGAGGGTCTATGGGAAGGGGGGTTGTGGATCTCAATATAGATTGAACTAGAAGCCCATTGGGACCCAAGCTCAGCATTTGGGCTGTGGAGAAAAATTCCCAGACATAGACAATGAACTAAGAGGTCTTGGGTTAATTTTCTATTCCCAAAAATGTCCATGTATTCCTTTTTTTTTTTCAGATTTTCAAATTTCTATGTATTCTTTTGAGAGAAAGTTCACTGTCTCCACTTGAGCCTTTGACAACTTGGGATTGACAAGGTTGAAGTTTATTCTCTGTCCAAAAATGTTCAGACCACCAGAATGAGAGAAAAATAAATTCTGGTGGTAATCGCTGCCTCTGTTTTTAACAGTAGACTATGGTGCTGTTGAAATGTTTTAAGTTTTAGTTTACCTATAAGATGGATATTTTGCAGTGATGCTTCAGTTATCTTGGTATCCATCAGCTTGACGGGATTGCTACCTCACTGAGTTTGAGTTTGTTGCTCAGCGGTAGACAGAATTCTAAAACAATTCTCCAAATTCCTGAGCCCTGGTGCAAATATGCGTACTCTCAGTTGTTAACACTGACCTAGCTGCTGGTAGAAAGGGATCTGCAGATGTTAATAAAGGTTTGAGTCAGTTGACTTTAACTTTGAGTGTCTGGGTTGAGTTGCACTAATAATATGATCCTTTAAAGTCTAAGTCAAGTGAGATAAGAAGAATAAGATAAAAAATAAGAGGTTAGAAGAATGATGTGAGGGAGATATAGAGCTTGGATACATGGCAGAAAATGAAGGAAGCCTTGAGAAGCTGGCAGCAGCCCCCACCTGACAGCAATGAGCAAGCAACCTCAGTCCTACAACCACAAGGAAGTAGATTCTGCCAATAGTCTGAATGAGCTTGGCAGTGCACTCTTCCCTAGAGCCTGCAAAGAAGAATGTGAGCCAAAAGACATCTTAATTCCACTTTTGTGATATGCTGAAGGGAGAACCCAGCTATGTAGTGCCAGTATTCTGACCTAAGGAACTGCAAGCTAACAAATGTTCACTGTTTTAAAGCTAAATGTGCAGTAATGTCACTCTGTTTGTATTGAAGATTCATAAAGAATGTCATCACATTTAAACATTGTATTATTAACTTGCTTTAAGTTCTTTCTATACATCAACTCCTGATATTTACATATAACATATGGGAGACGACCTCCTACAATTATTAAGAGCATAGGAGGATTCAAAATCCCCATGTCACTTCTTACTCGCTGCATGATTTGGATAAATTAATCTTGAACCTTTGTTTTCTTTTTTTATAAATGGAGAACCACAGAAGTACCTAGCACATAAAATAGTTATGAATAGTAAATAAAATACTAAGTCCCATGTTGAAATTTGACCCCCAGTATTGGAGGTGGGATCTAATGAGAGGTGTTTGGGTTGTGTGGACAGATTCCTCATAAATAGCTTAGTTCTGTCCTTGTCCTTGAGGAAAACAATGACTTCTCCCTCCATTCGGTCCTGAGAAACCTAGTTGGTAAAAGAGCCTAGCACCTACCTACACCCCCCTTGCTTTCTCTATGGCCTTGTGGTCCCTGAACATACTAGCTTCCCTTCACCATTTGTTATGAGTGGAAGCAGACCTGAGGCCTTCACCAGAAGTAAATGTTGGTGTCATCCTTCCTTTATATCCTTCAGAACTGTGAACCAAATCAATCACTATTCTTTATAAAGTATCCAGCCTTATATAGTAACACAAATGAACTAAGACAGCTGTATAGGTTTTTGGCCATTTTTAGAATTGATTTTCTATCATAGACAATAGAATCTTAGTTGAGTCATTCATTTACTGTCCATTTGTTCAATCAGTCATCCAACCTGTTGAAGAAAACTTTAGAAAAATTAAATTTAACAGGATTTAATCAAGCAAAGGAACAATTCCAGAATCAGGCAGCTCCCAAAACCATAAAAGGTTCAGAGAAAGTCTGCACAGCTGTGTGGTCAGAGTCAATTTATGGATAATAAAAAAAGAAAGTGAAGTACCGAAAACAGAAGTGAGGTTTAGAATCAGCTGGTTTGCTCCGGCTTGGTGCTTGTCTTATTTGAACACAGTTTGAATAGTTGGCTGCCTTTGATTGGCTGGAACTTGGTGATTAGTACAAGAGTAGGTTACAGTTTGTGTACACATCCAGTTAGGTTACAATTTAGTATGTGCAAAGAAACCTTTAGGCTGACTTAAAATATGAAGGAGGTTGCTGTAGGCTAAACTTAATTTAACAAATGTCTATTTATCAAAGTGCAAACTAAGCAGTAGGGATGGCAATTTAAATGAAAAACGAATCTCTGAAGCTTGACAAGCTTGCAGTCCAGAGATACTCAAGGGAATCATTTGCACTCTCACCCCACTTCATTCCCACTCAGATTTAAAGAAAAATGCACAGGGGACGTAATGCAGTTTTTAAAAAGAGTGATCAAGCTATTTTCTCACATTACTCCAAATTCTATAACTTTTTAGAGTTTAGACACATTATTTTATAAATTTTTAATATTTTACCAAATTAGCATGGTGGAAAACACATACTTAGTGCATTGATTTAAACTAAAAATACTAGAAGCAGGTATTGTTTTTAGAAAATATGTAATAGTATTTGCCAGTATCTTGTCTAATAATTAGGTATCATCTTAAACAAGAAACATATTGATTCATTGCCTCCAGATTACAGGCCTAACACACAAGTCAGAATGAAGTAACATTCCTGAAATCTATGATTTTATGGAATGCCTCTCAACAAGGTCCCAGGTGTTTTAGAGGCTGTGCTATTTTAGCAGAAAATAATACACTGCTGACTGACCCTCATTGCTTCTAAAACAATGTGGATCTACTTTTGTTTCATTTGTAGAACAAATAAAAAGGGCCCTAGATTCAGTAAGCCAGTAAATAACCATTTTTAAGAGAAAGCTGAGAATCTCTTCTAACAAAGTAATTGGAGAGGATGACAGGGATTTATATACAAAAGTACAGCTTGCAATGTCTTTAGTATCTCTGGAAAAAATATAGCTTACCTATATCAACAGCAAAAAAGAAATCGTTAAGTAAATTATAGAACAGTCATGAAATGGCATATTAGGCAGCATTTACAAATGTTCATGAAGAATTTTTATTGGCCTAGAGAGGGATTTATGACATAATGTTAAATGAAAATAAAACCAGAGATCAGTTCTACAGCATTGTAGAATGACTATAGTTAATAGTAGTCTATTATATGGTTTCAAATAGCTAGAAAGATATTGAGTGTTCCCAACACAAAGAAATGATAATTTGAGATGACAGGTTAGTAATTACCTTGATAAGGTCATTATACATTCATGTATTGTAACATCACTGTATATCCCTACAAGCATTTATAATTGTGCATCAATTAACATTAAAAATGAAAATAAATTTTAAACGGCAGAGTTCAAAATGCATGCAATATTTTTAATTATGAAAATCATATTTATACCTATATATTTTTTAGGCAAAGAGGCTATTGGTTAGCTCCTTTCAATCAAACATCACTTTAGTAAAACAGTCGGCACATTAGTCAGTGACACTGTGGCACAATTTGAAGAATGTGATCAAGGTCTCCCTAATCAAGCAGTTGAAAGGGCAGACATTTTATAGTTAGGGATTTTTGTTGTGTATTATAATTGGCACTTAGCATCCAACCCCATCTTTTTCTATTCTATCCCATCGAAGTGGAAATGCTAAACCCCTCAATTTCCATTCTCTTTTGAACCTATGACTCTGGATGTAAATTCAATTCTGTTGGTTGGGTATATATTTGAGCTATTTGGAACTAAAGCAGAGGTCTTTTTATTTTTTGCTTTTTTGGGGGGGGAGTGATATGTTTAAAGAGATTGGAATGTAAGATTTGATAGTAGCAACTTACTAATGATTGTCCTCTCAATTTTGTGGGTGTTGGGAGTAGAGGCAATTTCTTGATCCAGGCATCCATCTACGTCCAAAACCCAGGTAATGGTTTGGAAAAGAAGAAAGAGCCCCTCAAGTAGGTCAGTTTTATACAGTTCTGGGAATCATTCCTAAAGGCTCAACCTATAGAATACTTCCAAGAAGAGAAACACTTCCAACCTCTCTGAGATCGGAAAGACCCTGCATAATTAAACAGTTGGGAATACAATCCTCCACTTAAGTAAGCAAGCATTTACTAAGTATTTACTGGATATCAAATAAGTGCTAAGATCTGATGATGATCCAGATATAATTCTAATTCTTAAAAGATAACAAAGAAAATCTTTTAATTTCTTGGGGAAAATAGACACATTCATAGTGTACTGGCAAGTGTCTAGCAACCAGTATTCTGGGGAAAAGTATGTGGGTATACATGTGCATTACTATAAGCATGTGCATTACTATGAGCATTAGTGACAGAATTGCAGCATACAATTTTTGAGTGCTAATAACAAAGTATGTAATGCTTCTTATTGTAAATTTCGGATAGTGAATTTCTCTTCAGAGTATGCTGTCTTGGGTTTTGCCGAACTCTTGCATCTAGAGCAAACTGATGGTTGTAATTGAACAATGAGTGCAGTCTCAGCATGAATGATAGCTGATATTTTTGTTTATGTTAATATTATGCTAACAAGTACAATGAAAAGAAACAACTATGATGTATCAGATATTTCCTCCTCCATCAGTGACAGGAGCAATTTTTTTCTCAATTGCATAACAATTTCCAAATTCTGGAAGAGTATTTTCTCAAATTTTTGTGTATTTCACCTTGGAAAATAGTGTGTTTCAACTGTGCCATGGCACACCAGTGTGCTATGAGGTCTTAGGTGTGCCTTGAAAATTTTTAAAGATCACTAATTATGTTTTTTATGAAAGAAGTTCAAAGCACAGTAAGTATATTCTTTTTTACTCTTTTTTTTTTTTTTTGATCAATATAATTTAAGTGTGCTGTGGAAGTTTAACTGTAGGTTCAAGTGTGTCATGAGATTAAAAAGGTTGAAAAACAAGGCTGTAATAGCTACAGACATAATATATTTTAAGCTTAATTGGAATTGTTAACATTTTCTTAATCACTTTCTTTAGTCTAGACTAGCAATATAGCACCAGTCAAGTTCTGCTTTGTACCATTCATCTGATCACTCATGGTGTTGATTTCTAGCTACCCAGTGGGATGTTGCTAAACAAGGAGTTGGGTAGGGAAACTTAGTAGCACATTATTTTAGTATTTCTACCATGTAGGGAAAATAAAAATACATAATTTCAAAAGCATGTATAAGAATACAATGTAATAAAATAATTAGGAAGTGATGAGATTTGAACAATTCATTAACTCCATTTTAATGTAATTTAATTGTAATTTTGTAGAATTTACTTTTTAATAATTTAAACAATTAGCTCTTAAAATCCATAGAAATGGGAGGATTAGCAGTTGTGGATCTGTAATAGCCACCTCTAGCACACCACTGGATATGTGACAGGTGGTAAAGATGGGATAAGCCACAAATAGTCATTTCTATTTGGAAGAAGTCAGGAAATAAGTCTTGAATGGAAGTCGGGTAGCCCCCAGGCCATACTGGAAGGTGCAGTGAAGAGATGGCCTCTACAGAGGAAGGAGAAGTGTTGGGAGCAGGAGGCATCGTGGCTCTCTCAGGACCTGTCCTGGTCTCTTAGAATCAGAATGAGGTGAGGACTGCAGAAGCCACATTGTCAATGAACCAAGTCAAACTTTCATCTTGTTTGAGATTGAGAGCCTTCAAAGAGCTTCTAAAACAAGATGAAATTTCATATTTGAATTTTGGAGCAGCAACCTCAGCAGATATATGGAGGACAGAGAGAGGGAAGCAAAGTCAGAGGCAGAAAGGCCAGACTGGCTCAGTCATGGCTGAACTGTTCATCCTGTTACTTTTCTTGGTTAGCATCCTCCTCCTTTTCCTTAACTGTCTTTCTTCAAATTTTATTCTCTCCTTAGCACATTCCAGGTCTAATCCCAAATAAATGAATTTTTTCATCCACCCATCCAGACTGAGGAGGCTCGAGATGTTTTCAACTGCTTCCTAATCTGTGCTGACTTTGTAGACCTATGTCCAGAGATAAGTTGTTAACAAATCACCATAATATTTACAAATTTAGGAATAAGAGACAAATAAAAAATACCTGTTGATGTTGTTAGGAAAAGTGATACCAGAGGCTTTCAACACACTAGCCTCTCAAAGACAACTGTGATGTGGACAGATAGGGTTGAGAAACTTAGAGGACAGAATATTTAGCTTATTTTAATAATTTAGACTGTATGTAGCTCAAATATATACTGATCGTTTATAATTCATTGGATTTTCTTTCCAAAGAGTGCCAGCCTTTGCTTTTTTTCTACAAAGTTGAAGTTAAAGGTGAAAGACTTGTGACCTCTGATGACAGAGAAAAATGTACGTAGCAGAAAGTTTTTGGAAACTTTCCAGATTATGATTTGACGCTATTGCTTTTCTGCCTATACCCCAGACATCTGCCACTTCTACTTTGCAAACTCTTCCCTTCATTTTTTAAAGAGATACGTATCTTTGGCATTTGGGGAAATTGCTTCATCATCTGACTTTATTTGGGGAAGGTCAGTGTTCCTGCACAACTTTGGTACTTAGGTGATGATATACAGGCAAGAAAGTCAGGATTCAGCTTTTACTTTGAAAATGAAATCAGTCCTTAGGTTTCATAATGCTATGCTTCCCAGTTGCAGGATTTTATGAATAATGTGGTTATAGACCTGCGGGAGGCCACTGGTATCATGCTCAGAGTTAAAACAAACTTCATCAAAAATCTGTCACGAAAAGGAAGGAAAATAGTAAATAACAAAACAAAGCCCCCCAACAAACAAGTCAACTCCCACAGAACACGTGAACACATGTTCATGCTGAAACATCATCAAATAAATTGAAATTAAAACAATAATGACAGATATATATTTAAAAGGAAATATAAAATTGTGGGTTTGCTAACATATAAACTCTCCTCCACTGTTTTTGTGGTGAACACTTTTATGACACTTTAATGGCCTGAAATGTTTATGTATCTGGGAGATGCACCCGTCTCTAGAACGTCTCTCATAATCACTTTCTAACATTTTCTCCTCCTGCAGACACACTGGCCCTCGTTGGTCTTCTTTTCATGACTGGTTTATTTAGCATTTTATTTGTGCTCCTTATAATACATCAGATATTAGCCCCTCAAGTTATACCAAACACAGAAAAAAAAAAAAAAGATGCTTTCTCTCTTGCTTTTAGTAATGAAAATTTTAGCAGCAGTTAAATATTTATTCATCCACTTCATTCCCCAAACCATTTGAGGTGGCTTACCACAAAATCAAGTAAGCTTAAAAGGACAATGAAAGGATAAAAAAGTGGGGAATAGAAAAAAATGTTAATTGTAGGCAGAAGTCAGTAGGCATGAGAATGAATTAGAATATCAATATTGACACTGTGAGGAACTCCATAGCTGTAGAGTTGTAGAATTAATCCGCTGGGCTGGGCTCGGAAATAAAAGGGAAGGAGCCTGAATCAGTTCCAGGGGTTTTATTGACTCAGCGCTTTGTGGGAGGTTGCAAAGTGAGTAGATACCAGGACCAGCACCGCTTCCCTGGAGGTAAACACTTTGAAGAATGTTCAGAGGCTGCTTTCCTTGTGGGTCAGCTGAAATTGCCTCAGCCCTTCTAACTCCCCCAGGTTTCCTGACACTGCCCCATTCTGTCTCTACTTCCCCACGTTCATCTACTCCTTGTCCTTTTTAAAAAATTCAAATGCAATGTTTCCATATAGGTGGTGCTCACGGGCATTATCTTTTGCTGTGGTGTAGAAAACAAAGGGATCTAGGTTTCAAGCAGCAGAGATGGGTGCGTGTGGGGGTGTGGGCTGGGGGAGGGGGAAACGAGTGGGGGAGGAAACAATGGGATACATTTCACCTCCTCCAACAGCCTCCTCCCTTACTTCATTCCATGCCCACTGGCAGCGAGATTCAGCCCAGAACGCCCAGAGGGCCTCTGCCTTCCCTCTTTTTGGTGTGGTTATCATCTTTCTCACTGCAGTTGTCAACAAATCAGAAAGTGAGTCCTAAATGTCACAGGATGAACTGAGCTACCCGAAGCCCCACCTTAACACAGATACCTGAAGAAAGATCAATGGAAGTAGGAGACATAAATAAAGTCTTCGAAGGATATGAAAAAGTGAATGATACTGTTCACCTCTCAGCCAAATTTCCTATAAGTTTATACAGCTATCTCCCCTTTTCCCGACTACCTGCCGTTTAACCTGGTAATCTCTCCCTGGCTTTTTAGTGTGTTCTCCATTCTCTCCGTCTCTGCTTTAGCCTTCCTGACCTGGGGTACTTCTCGGTTTCCCTCATTTCTGTGCATAGTCTCTGTGTCTGTAGACCCCCAGTGGTAGACACATCTTGGTCTTCTGCCTGCATCCTGTCTCCAGATTATTCCCTCTTTGTGTTTGCTCCATGTTTTCTTATGACAAACCTGGCCTCTCTGAGATTTTGTGATTAATACATCTGCTCAGGGAGGAAAGAAAAATGATTGTAAATGTTGCATTTTTCCTCTCATAACACATCAAATTTCTGTTTTCATCTTATCCAAAGTCAAATCTCCAGCTGGATTCACATTCTCTCTACTCTTGCTGGTGGCTGGATAAATAACAGCGTATGTTCAGACCAAATATTAAGGAAGAGAAGGAGTCTATCTGAATTAAAACAGGAATTAGAACAAACACAGAAAGGACTCATAGAAAGAGTCCTCTGAAATGCACATCTAAACCCCTACCTAGGGATTTCCCATTGGAAATCAGCAGTTTTTCCAATCATCAGAAAAACTGACCAAAGACAGTATATCATCAGTTGTACTTTGGGAAGACAGATGTCTCTGGAATATGTAGAATGGCACAGAAATTGTAGAAAGCAAGTGCTTGGAAAGGTCTGTATCTGTGACAAGACTGTTGGGATGTTTGTGCTACAAGAAAAGTAGTCTTGTTATACCTGCATTCTGTTTTGATCCATCTTCCTTATTTTAATGACACATGCTTCTGATTTTTTTCAATATTTTTATCTTCAAAAAATATAAAAAGCCAACCCATATGGTCTGAGGTGGAGGATGGGAAAGAGTAAGTCATTCATACAGTGACCTTTCAAATAGTCACAGATGACACAGTTCCTAGATGGTGGGGCCTGCATCCCAAATGAATCTCAGGGAAAGCAATTCTGTGCAGAGTGAACACCATTGTGGATGAAATAAATAGCTTTTCAATGACCCAGGAAAGCCAAGTACACTACCTCAAACACCTAGAGAAATGGATGTCCTCAACACAATCCTGAACCATTATCTTTATTTTCAACTAGATTTGATAAGAGGAGGAGATTTAGTCAGTGATTTGCAGGCCCAGAGCAGTTTACTAAGCGTTGCTATTAGTAGGAAATCAATTTGGAAATGCCTTTTGTGGGTAAAGCCCCTTGGTATTCTGATGCCTATTCACCAAGCTAAGAGGCACTTCACTACCAGTCATTCAGAAATGGTTCCTGAGTTGCTTCATTTCACCTGAATTTTTGGAGCACATGTCCAAAAATTACTTGTGAATCAAATTCTAATTGAAAGATGAAACTTTTTTTTTCTAAACTCTTGCTTCTTCTTTGAACTATTTCTTGAAAATTTTGGGGGAATTGCTGCTGCTTATTGGGCTTGTTTATATGAATTGTGTATTTTTATAAGTTCTTTATATTTGTCTGTCCTCCCTCCTACAAGCTGTTCCATACCTGGACTCCTCATCCCTATGTCTATTCATGGTTACGTTACAGCAGTGTTCACTCGTGAGTTGTCTATAGGAAATGAAAATGTTCAGGATCTTTGTAAAGTAAAAACATAGCTCTCTTGCAGTCTATATCTAGAGGATTAAATAGCCACTAAATCTGTAATAACTAGAAGTAATCATAAAAGCATTGAAAGCTAAAGAAAAAAAAAAAACACATGGATTTCTTTGCCTAGGGGTGTATCAAAAGAAATATTTTGTATTTCTTTTCCATTTTCATGTGTATGTTTTGTCAAAATATAAATAATAGCAGTCATAGCTCGCTGAATATTCAGTGTGTATCAGACGCTGTGCTGTGCATTTATATAAATCATTTCATTTCTTTACAATTATTCTATTGTACAATTAGTCTAGTCTACAATTATTATCTCCATTTTTTTCCTAATGATAAAACTGAGGATGAGAGCAAGTAAGTAAGTTTCTCAAAGTTATAAAGTCAGTAAGTTATGATTTAATACAAATACACCAAACTACTAATTTGGACCTTTTAACCACTTTGCTGTGCTAATGTCACACTATCCTTCTCTTGTACCTGTAGATCATATTATTTCAATATAATTCTAAAACTCCTTATTGAGCTCTTACTATATGCAGCCATTGTTCTAGTCGCTGAGGTCACAGTATGAGTAAGTGAACTACAAAGAGCTCATATTCTAGTGGGCAAGTCAGGAATGTGAGAAGATGAATATAATACAGGGAAGAAATACATGTAATAAGTGCCTACCAATTAACTAAAGGTGGCTTAGACCAGGCAAGATGAACTACATTATGATGTCCCAGGATGGTGATTACTGGCAAGAAAAGAGAGGACAATGGCATTCCACAAAAAGGGAGATGCATGTGCAGTGACACCTAGTGGTAGAATAGTGTAGAACCAAAACCAAGGAAAGTAATTTGGTGGGGTTGGACCATAAGGACAGAAGGTGATTTGGGAACACACAACAATGTAAATGACAAAGAACCACTCAAGGAATTGTAAAAAGAGAAATGATCAGAACAAGCAATGCCCAGAGTAATTATAGAGCAGCAAACTGTTTGCCAAGAAAAACTCTTAGTGGTTTTTGTTTTAATTTGCATTGTATTTGTAAGAACATACTCAATATAGCTCTCTTTTATCTACATTGATATCTCATCATCAGACATTAGAAATGAAAAGTTGTGGCTATATTTAAAAGTGGTGAAGATCTTTATCTGTCTAGGTAAACTTTTGTTCAATATTTCAGTTGCTTAGGTGATTTGATCCTATCTCCAAAATACCACTAGTTCTTTGCAGCTCTCATGACTGTAGTTGCAATTCTTTTGACTTACTAATATTTTCAAGCTGGAGAAAAAAGTATTTATCATCTAAACAAACACATATATCTTCTTCCTTTTGAAGTTCATGTGACTCAAATTTATGCACTTTTCTGGTCAATGTCTTTGTCACTTGCCCGTATCCTAGTTGCTACCAAAAGTCACAGAAGACTTTGGACTTGAGTTTTGACTCTCTTTTCCACTTCAACTCTCATAATGGATTTTGGTCACCTCATTATAATAAACTGGGAGTCCGTAGAAGGAAAAGGATACTCCTGACTTTGGGAATTAGGGAAAGTTTCAAGGAAGTCATGTCACGTCACCCTGCTCTGTCAAAGGTAGGTAACACTGGAATGACCAAAAACTGGGGACATGAACAAGATTTCCTAGTTAGAAGAAATAGCACATAAAGGAGGAGGGTACGGACCCCTGTGTTCTGTGAGACAATTCGTGGATGATGAAAAAAGGGGCAGTATCTTATAGGGCTAAGGTAGTTCACTTGTTCTGGAGGAGTTTGTTTTGATATAAGAGCAAAATCTGAGTTTAATTTGTCTGGAGCGGGGGGGGGGGTTAAGATTTTTGAGAATTATAATGATTGCATTATGCTTTGAGGTGAATAAATCATCGTTCTTTAGGACAAGAAAGAAGATGGAGGGAGGGAAAGATAGATGCAAATTATTGTCAATCATTTTATTTCTAGTGTGAAGAATAAATAAGATCATCTAGGTAGAGAGAGAAGAGAAGTAGGAGGACAACATCTATAACAGCATCTCAGGGAATGCTAACTCTTAATGACTGAACAGGCTTGGACGAGTGACCAAGTGAACTTAGTGCTGGAGAGGAAGGCAATAAGCCAGGAGGTTAGTTTGCAATGGCCAGCAAAGGGAGTCAAAAGATGTCAATAGTGCTAAATGCAAACAAGGGTTCAAATAAGATTTGGGCTGAACATAACCATTAGCTATAGGTATTCATAGCATGAAGATCATGGATGGTCTTAGTTGGTTGTTGTTTATTTGTTTGTTAGCTTGATTGGGGGCAGAGTCCAGTGGTATCTGGTTGAGGATAGCAATGCAAAATTGGAGAGACATGAGGGAGAGTGTGTAATAATTACTTTTGGTAATAATTAGGAGGCAGATATAAATTCATATCCTGGTTCCAAATTTTGTGTGACTTGACTTCTCCGAACCTTAGATTTTTCACAATGGATAAGAGAATGGAAACTTATGGAAATCATTGTGCAGAATAATGAGATCATGAGTGAATTATTGAATGCAAAGAGCTTTGCTTGTGTATGATTTAAGTACTCAATAATGGTGGCAATTACAGTATTATCTGAATCTGTATTGGAAATCCACATATTGGAGGAAGGATAACAGGTGTGAAAAATAACTTTATAGTTTTGTTTTGACTGAGAATTAAGTTGTTTTTGAAAGAAATGGGAAAGTCAGGAGGATAATCTGGCTTAAAGAAAGGATGAGATAGGTTTATAATTTTTTCTGTTTTTAAAAATTAAGATAAAATATGTACACAGTGAAATGCACAGATATTGTATAGTTCTATGAGTTTTGAGAAAAGCTTACACCATATACTTCAAAATCCTTTAAGAGTATAGGATTTCCTTCATCTTCCTTGTAGTCAGTCATTCCACCGCTACCTCAGGAGGTATTGTATGTTTCTATGAACATAGGTTAGTTTTTCCTATTCTAGAATTTCTAGATGCACATAGTAGATACTTATTTGTTTTTGGCGTCTTTCAGTATAATAGTTTTGAGATTCATTATGTGGATTTATGCAATGGTAGTTATTTTTATTCCTGAATTTAAATATATTGACTATACCACAGATATTTTATTTGCATTTGAGTCTATCTGCTTATATATGGACATTTTTGTTGTTTCTAATTTTAAGCTTCTATTAACATTCTTGTTTAAGTTTTACTATGCAGGAAATCATTAAATACTCAATGAATGATGATAGTTTCTTATGTTTTGTTTTGTTTTTCCTAGAAGCTTTAGAATATAACCTTAATGTTTAGGTCTGTTATTCATATAGATTTAATTATGATTGATAGTTAGAGTTCAGGGTAGAGATTCATTTTTTTCCAATATTGACATCACATGTTTCAGTGTAATATTTTAAATATATCTTTTTCTTCATGGAATTACTTTTTCATCAAATAACTTTAATTTCAAATTTATGTATATATCTTAATACAGAAATACAACTATAATGCATAGGTTTTATTAAAATTTGTATTCTTCTTGGGGTTCATTGAGCATCCACTAGGGGTTAATTCTTTTAAGATAAAATTTGGAAAGTTTTAAGCCATTATGTCTACAAATATTTATTTCTCTGCCAATCTTTCTCTCTTCCTTTTAATACTCCAATTACTTATGTTAGACTTCTCCATGACCCACATGTCACTTAGGTTATGTTAAAAATTTTAACCATTTTCCCCTGCTTATACACCAGTCTTATAATTTGACTCCCATATCTTTAACCCTATAGCAGCAAATATTCTGTTAAGCCCAGAGGTAATTTTGTATTTCAGATATTACAGTTTTCAATTCTAGAATTTCCATTTGGTTCATTTTTATGGACTTCATTTATTTGATGAGACTCCTTATTTGTTCAACTCCTTGTCATATCCATCTTTTTAAAATCATTGAGCAGCTACTATGAAGTCCTACCCTATTGATTCCAATGTATATGATTTCTCTGGGCTTGTTTCCACTGGCTATTTTTTCTCTTGGTTATAAAAGAAACCAAGGGATTTTATTGTCATAGAAATCATGACATAAATATTGCCTTGATTTGACTTGACACAGCTACAAGCAATTTTGATCTTCCTTGGCATCATTAATTTATTCCAATTTAGTGTTTAATGTCCCAGTAATAATCTTTCTAACCTAATTGTTGTAGAATAGGAACTTCAGCTATTATACAGGGAAATAGAAAAATGTGATTGAATATGGCCATGAAAAGCAATGATGCCTGAATATTTAGATTTGAACTCTGTTTTATCTTATTAAACCAAGCATCCTGAGGTTAAAAAAGTATATACTGCCTTGAATAAATGATACTTTGACAGAATTTGTTTAACTTGTATGTTTAGAAGTAAAAGAAGAGAGGATGAAACAGAAACACTTTAAAAGAGTTGATGCCAGGGATAGACACCTAGACAAGGAGATGTTCTTCCCCTTTCTATTATTCATCGTCAAACTGGCCTTTCTGTATTAGAATACTATGCTATAGCAAGGAACTCACACTTCCTTTACAAAGCCTGTTAGAAACTTCTTCAGAGGAATCAATCACCATGTAGGAAGCCAGTTGCTTTTCCATAACTTCTCTTTCTTAATTTGTTTGGTATTGGCTAGATACCTGATACATGTGTGGCACACTAATAGACACTGTGATTGGTGGACACAGACATGGCTCCTACCTCCATGGAGTTTTGAGACTAGCTCGTATATTCTTCAATGCTGCTAATTTGACAATTGTGTAGATTCTGCGTAACCACCTTTGCTTTCGGATTTCTACACCAAAGATCCTGGTGGATACATCTATTTCTTCTATTTGACATTCCATAATTTCTCAAACTCAGGTTCCTTCCATAAGGAATGAGGATAGAGATGGATTTATACAAATATCATAATATTTTACATGGAGATGTACAGTTGTTTTTATCCTTCTGTTTCCAAAAGACTGAAGAAGAGGCTTGGTTTTATAAGTATATGGTATTTCACACATATAACACAGTGGGATTCCGTTTCAAGTTTTAATGATAATATAAGCAGTACATTGAAAGTCCGCCAATAACATCCATCTCTTTAAATAAGTATGCTGCAGGGCTGAAATAACTTTGGCTTTATTGCTTTTAAACTTCATGAAGCTTGGGTTAAGCTCTTGGCTATGTTACATCTGAGAAATACAGACCTCATTTCACCTGTTCACATCACAGCTGCAGTTTTGTTTGGAAAATTGATGAGGGCATTAAGTTTTGAACTTGTGTTAATTCTAATGTAAATAAATGGTGTCATTACTTCATAGTTTGGAGTGCCACTAATCCAGGCCCTAAAATTAAGGGTTATCTTGTTGATTGGGGGAAAATTAAGGCAATCAACTTTCAAGGCTTTAATAAATGAGATTGAGCATTTTAAAATCATTTTCAAACTGGCTTTAAAGGTAGATGACTAGAAAATCACTAGCAATAATACATACCCATGGAAATAGAGTGGTTTATACTTATTTTAAGAATACTTTCTTTTGTTGTTTGCATTGAATGCATTAATAAGGGGCTTAAAAGTAATAATAAAAATTATTGAACATATTTTAATAGAAGAATGCACATGATATTTTTGGTGACAGTTGATATAAGAAGAGCCATGAAAAGCTGAGTTTTCTTAAAAAAAATTATGATACACATTTAGTATACTTAATGTAAATTCATGAAAGATAAAAGATATGGAGGTTTTCCAGGAAGTCAGAGGTACGGAAGTCTCAATTCTATTCCTTCATGTAACACTTATTTATATGTATGTTTGTGCATGTGTGCATATCTGTGTATAGTATTTATTAAATTATAAATTATAATATATTGACCTTATAAACTACCTAAACTCTACACAATATTAGAATACCAGTTACTTCATCTGGAAACACCTCACCCCCACTGCTACCATCATCATCCCAGCTCACATTTATTGAGTATAAGTATGTGCCATCCAGATTCTGTGCTAAGTCCTAGTTGGCATGACATGGGCTTTCAAAGTGTGTCTGTGAGCTAAACTTGGCATCATTCCACAGTGTCTGGTAGGCTAATCTGAACAAAATCAGTATTTGGGTATATTTTGAACTGTTAACATCAAAGAGAAGTGGAACTTCTCCTTTCAAACACATGAGAAGAGGTTTATTGTTCAATTTCATGAATAGAGAGGAGTGCACATGAGAATAATTCATAAAGTTATGTCATATGTTAATATGTATCCAAGGAATATAAACCTGGCCACTCCAAGACAGTTCTTGTAGTTTTTATTGCTGTTCTTTGGTTTATGTTTGAAGTAGATTTGTGTGGTTCTCTAAAATGGTATGAGAGACAGAGAAGTACATAAATTTGAATTTGGAGATGGTTTAAGTGAAACTTGTAATCTGAAGCATATTTAATGGGATACACAATTATCAGTGTGTCATATTGTAAACATGAAAAAAAGTGTCAGAATAGTATGCCCTGTAGTCTTTGCTGTGTGTCTTGCCATTGTTTGTTCTTGGCAATCTGGAAGGAGGCCTGAGCTAGACAAATCCCTGTTCTCAGCATAATCAGAGTCCTTATGACAATAAAAATTGTTCTCATTTGTTTCGGGTTTACTATATACCAGACTCTATATTACATACTTAACATGCATATCTCATTTTATTTTAATAACAACACAGTGAGAAATACAGCTGCAATGTTCAGATGAAAAAATCGAGGTCAAAGACTTGGAAGTGAAGGCAACATGATATAAAAGGAAAAGGCAAGATTTGAAATCAGGTAGACTCCATGTCAACACATGATTTACCACTTACCATGTCTCAGGCAAGCTATTTAACCTCTCTCTGTCCCAGGCTCTGAAACCATAATAGGATTAGTATTTCTCCCTGTTATGATGATGCACTCAGGTAAGTATTAAAATCCCAATTATAGTACTCAGACGTGAAAGGGTGGCATTTGCAAATATTGGTCTCCTCCTTTGGCCATTTCTGTGATCTACCTTCAAAACTGCAGAGTTAATATTGACCCAGGAACTACTCACTCTGACTCCAGTGAGAGAAAGGGGAAAGTGAGTAATGATCCTCTATATTAGGTAAAGGATGGGGGTGGGACAGTAAGCTCATGAACATTCCTTCACCCTCTTCATTCCAGCAGAGCCCCAGTAAAACCTTACGATGGTTTTGTTTAAAAAGCAGCATTCCAGGCAGACATGTCCCCAAAGAAGACAGGTGGGTTGGAAAATGTCTTTTAAGTATGAAACAAAAAGTGTGTTGGGGGTCCCCAAGACCACCCCCAGGTTTGATGATTTCTTAAAAAGACTCACAGTACCCAACACGTAGCCATACTTATGGCTGTGATTTATTGCTACGAATAATAATAATAATAATAATAATAATAATAATAATAAAGCAGATTCAACAAGGGGAGAAATCATGGGACAGTGTCTAGTCAGGGTGTCCAAACTTTGGCCTGTGGGTTGGCCACATGCTGGTTATTTGAGGCCTGTTTTGCTGCATATTTTTGCAAATAGTATATATTAAATTTTTTTTCTTATTACCTTTTGTTAATTTCTGAATATTTAACATGTGGCCTAAGGAAACTCTTATTCTTCCATTTTGCTACAGAGAATAAAAAAGGTTGGACATCCCTGGTAGAGGAAAATAGCCACAAGCTTCCTGGAGTTATCCTCCAGTGGAGTCACACAGGATGCACTTAATTATCTCAGCAAAGAGTCGTGACAACACTTGGGGAATGTCTCAGTGCCTAGACCTTTTATAAGGGGCTGGCTGGTCACTTAGGCACCCTCTGCATAGCATGCACTAAAATTCAAGACATCCCAATGGAAAGCAGGTGTTCAGCATGAGCCATCTTATTTGAACAAACAGGCAAGGCCCAATGAGTTATAGTTGTCAGGGCATGGGAGAACACCCCCAACTCATAGTTTCTAGAAACTAGTCATGGGCCAACCTTCTAAACTAATATTTGGGTGGATAGCAGTCTCGGACCTGCTCAGTTTATGTTAACTGAAGCTGGCATAGTCTCAGGGTAAGTTAACTCTCATCTGCATAGAAAGACACAGTTGTGTGCCAGGGCACATGAATTCCAGAGCAGGATATGATGGATTTGTGCTCCTATCTGTCTTCTAGGCCTGATACCTTTAGGCAATGAACAACCTGCCCAGCCACACGGAGCTTCCCTGACTTCCAGAGAAGTCCCGTGCTGAAGAGCATGCTGTGTGAACTTATTCTGCCTTTACTCTCTGCTCTGTTACATGTTGACTGATCAGCCTTTTCTCAGTGACCCAAATTGCCTTCTGTGGAGCAGCTTTTTGCAAATACAGCAGGTCTGATGAATGTTTTACAAGAAATTTGGATGACTTCTGCACTGGTTTCTGCCTATTTGATGCTGACTAAAAATCTTAAGGCACCAAATTTATCTTATACTTGGAAATCCGTAACTGCTGTTATTTATGTCTGTGTCTCTCTCTTTTTTCTAATCTTTTTTTTTTTTTTTTGTTTGTTTGTTTGTTTTCCCAGTAAGCAGCTCTGTGGAGTAGTTAGGACTGTGATTGGGTTGTTGAAGCTTAGTGTGGTTAAATAACCATGTCAGGAGAATTTCTTGGAAGATTTAGACCAGGATAGAGGTATGCTGTCTCCTGAATCTTTCCTGTTGAATCAAATTAATGTTTCAAACATAATTTTGTGGAAGGAATCACCATGGGTAAGAAATCTCAATTCAAATGCAGCCAGCCTTGCTTTCTGACCTCCGGTAGTAGCAGCAAACCAGTGGAGTTCTGACCAATGGGTCATTGCCCTGGAGTTATTTCAGAAACTGGAGCTAGAAACTCAGATTGATCAGTTACTATAGAGTGACTGGAAACTAACCACATCTAAGAGTAAGGAAACACAACGGTACAAATACAGTTGATGCTTAAACAACACAAGTTTGAACTGCATGGAACCATCTATACACAAAATTTCTTCTGTCTTTACCAGCCCTAAGATAGCAAGACCAACCCTTTCTCTTTCTCCTTTTCCTCAGCCTCATCAACACGAAGATGGAGACGATAAAGACCTTTATGATGATCCATTTCCACTTAATGAGTAATAAATATAGTAGAACTGCTACAAGTTGATCACCCAAGGGACTGTAACAAACTCATCAACAGACAGAGGTGGTCACTGTAAGGAACTAGGCCTACCATACTGATATGTACAACGGTTAGTGTAAGGAGGTGGTCAACTATGGAGGTTCTACTATACATTTTCTTTTCTTTATGATTTTCTAACATTTTCCTTTTTCTAGCTTATATTATCATAAGAATACAATATATTAATACATATAACATCCAAATATGCATCAATCAACTGTTTATGTTATCAGTAGGGCTTCTGGTCAGCAGTAAGTGATTAGTATTAAGTTTTGGGGAGTCAAAAGTTATATGTGAATTTTGACTTCATAAGAGTCAGCACCCCAAACTCCTGTGTTGTTCAAGAATCAACTGAAATCAAGACCTGAGAAGCCCTATCGAGTCATCAGAGCAAAACTTCACAAATGAGGAGAGACATAAAAGAATAGCTTAAGGTATAATGGGATAGATGTATTCACTAACCAAGTAGGTGATGGGGGGAGCTTAAAATGAGAACAGAGATCCAGTTACTTTGCCAAGAACTGGGTTTGGAGGCTCAATTTTTATCTATAAGCCTACCTATTATAGCCCATATTTTCTCCTTCTTGTTTGGTTATAAGTTATCTAGTGAGTGGGTGGCTTGTCTGTTTGGAAGACACTATTTGTGATGAGCAAGGCTTAACTTATTTAGGTTTCTTTTCACTAGCTCACAAATGTTGAAATAACCATTTGGGCAGGAGAGTTAGTTTTATAGAGACATCTCACCATAAAAAATATTTAGTATTTAATAAAGCTTGCAGTCTTTTACCTTAATGGTATGTCTTAATATATTGACTCAGGTCTCATTGGAAATCTGAGACTTGAGTTCCATGATCTATATACTTAATAAACCTTTAAATAACGAAACAGGGCCAATTGTCTTTGCTTCTATTTTATGCCTGCACTTTTATGGGCTTGATGATTAGGACTCAGACTGGTCCTTGGTAACACTGCAGAGTTAGCAAAGTTCTCTTCCTCCCTTTCTTGACTTCTTCTTGATACATGGAAATTTCTTTGTTCATCTGCTTGATGTTCTCATGCTGCTCATGTTTAAGTGTCTGCCTCATCCCAAAAGGATTTTTCTGCCCTAGAATTATCCTATATACCAATCCAGAGTTCATCAATAATTTTGGAGTCATTTGTTAGGTTTTCGATATTTCCCTTCTTACAGAGAAGGATCCCATCCATAATTTCATGCATTTGAACTAAGACAGATGCAATGGGAGCTGGTGCCCAGGACAACTTCTGTACACATAATCAGCCCCAAAATACCTACATCACCAGCACAGTGGGAAGACTAGCATTTCACCTTCACATAATTTTTTCAGGAAGAATCTTATACCTTATAAATTCTACAAAATTTCAAGAGGAACTCTTGACATTTATTTAAAACTAGACTGTTTTATCTACTATCTGTGGCTGGGAAGCATAGTGTTACTGAGTATTGAGACTTAGTCTGGTTAAATATATTGTTGGAAAAATAAGACCAAGGTCTGCAAATCCTGAGAACAGTCATGACTTTTGTATTTCCCAGCCTGGGACATCTAAGGAAGTAGCTCTAAAAAACGAAGTACCATAAAAGCTCTGGAGTAGCACTAACAGGGTGTTGGAGACGTCCCAGTCAGTTATAAAGGTTGTCCTGGGTGAAATTCTTGCTCATGAGATACTTTTAATTTGATGTTTTCTTTCCAGAAGGTTAATTCTTACAAACATGGTCTTTCTCCTGAGTATGGGTCAAAAAAATAATAAGAGTTCTCACTGGTTTTTATAGAAGATATAAAATATCCCTTGAGATAAGTTTAGGGGGAACAGAGTTATTCATGCAGAAAGCAAAAGATAACAGAAGAGAAGGACAAAGTGTGGTCTAAAGAAAGAGTCACTGTTCCTGTTCTTGTAGGTGGATGCAGCTGAGCAGAGAAACAATTTTCAACTGGAAAGAGAAGGCAGATTTATGTGTGTGTTTGTGCCTGTGTGACAAGAGAGACCTTGGGTTGTAATGGGCTAGACTTAGGTATGAAGTGTGACCGCCTCAATGAAACTGTTCATTTATGAGCCTTAAATCTTGCACATAATGAGGACAATAAACTAATGCATTCATGCAAATGTCCCTTGTATGTATTTCTTAATGTTGCTCTCATCATCCATTTTCTTGCTGAATTTACTAGATACGTGAGGCTCTGTCTTCATCATCTCATCCTCAGAGTCAACAAATACCTATAGATCATTTAATGAGTTGAGCACACTACTAGGCACTGGGAATATGCAGTGAATGAGGTACTGTTACATGAGGCAAGCTTTTTATTAATACACTTTTATAGTCCTCAAACTTGAGTGGGAATTGCTTTCTCTTCTTTGCTTTGTGTTTTCTGATTCTTATTGCAAAGATACTGTAATGTTAGGCTTTTGTTTGATTCTGTGTCTTCAAGAGACTTCCAGATTCCTCCTACATGGTTTGAACACAAAGTCAGTCTGAGTGCCATGATATCATCCCAAACTATTGATCCTGGACCTGATACAGTATTTTCCCTTAAGGAAGACTCTTTTCCAGACAGTGTAGTGGTTAGAGGTTTAATGAAGGCTGCTATTCTAGGATGGCCTATGGGCCCAAATATTTTTATTCACAGCACATCTCATAAATGTCTCTGCCATCTATGCAAATAGCACCATATCCCCCCAAACTTTGACCATTACCCTGGAACTCTATAAAATATACTTTATACTCTATAAGTATATACCGGCCCTAACAAGGGAGTTGGCTTGTGGGGGATCTAAGTAGAATGATGGCTCTTATCCTTAGTGAGTTATAATCTTCTGAGCAAACAAACAAGAAAACAGGGGACAAACAGAGGATAAACAGGTAGTTTAAATAATCAGTGTGATTGAAATTCTTGCTCCAAGCAGTCGTATTTATTACTAAACCATCAAGCACAGGTTCTACAAATTCAGACGCAACCAAACAAAAAACCAAATAGTTATAAATGATGGTAGGGTGAAGCCAGAGAAGGGAGGTGTAGAAGGAAAAGGGTTCAAGGGGACAGTGGTGGTGACAAATAACGTGCAAGTTGAGAAACATGATGACGATGTAACAGGTATCGAATTTTATTTATATCACATTTATATGAGTTATCTCATTTGATATGCATAACAACCTTATAGTATGCATACTGACTTGTCTTATCATAGGCTCCCAAGAAGGTGGAGTTTGGGAGGTTTTATGGGACATTACATTCCTTGAGAATACAACTCTAGAAAGAGGGTACAAGAAAATGAAATAGAAAAGGAGGAAGAACCAAGATGACGTTATGTTTTGATGGGGTCAAAACCAAACATGACTGATGGTTTGATTATCAGAACTATTTCTGTCTTATGGGACCGTGTCTCAGAACTTTCCCCAGGAGGTGGAAAGGGACATGAAGTTATCCATGGCTGTATCTCCCTTGGCAAAAGATTATCCCCAGGGGTCTTAAGTTTTTTTCTCCACAGTCATTCAGTTGCACATGCCTGGAATCTTGCAGCCAGAAGGGAAGCCCCAGGATCGGAAGTGAGCCCTGCTGGTGCCCATGTGCAATGGTTCTGACCCCAGATAAAGATGGGAGAAAAGATAGATTATATCAAAAGGATTTGAAATGATGCAAATGTGGTATCTAGTCCATCACCATTTTGTTTTTTTCATTTTACAGGTGAAGAAAATTAGAGGTCAGAAAGCTAAGTAAATCATCTAAAGTTAAAACCTAGCATGTGCTAGGGAGGAAAATTTAAACACAGAGATTCCCAACTACTCTATCCAAACTCCCAGTCACTAATTATGGATAGAAAGCCTCTTAGGGAAAACTTTCAGAAATTGACCCCCAAGGTGATAGAGATTGGAAATTCAAAGAACATCAAAGAGAATTGTTAGGAACCTGTGCATGAGAAATCCTTGCTAATTTATCACAGGACAATGGGAAGTAAGAGAATTTTTACCCTGAAAAATATTCAGCGAGGCTGACCATACCCTTAAATGACATGTCCTTTTGATGCTCTCACCCATCACATACAATACAGATGGGAGCTGCATGTCAGCACTCTTAAATGTGTTTGACTGTATTCCAGAATAAAGAGGTGGCAGTCCTCATGTCTGTTTTGCAACTGTCTTAAGCCAGAGACTGTGCTGAGTATTTCACATGAACAGCACTTCAAGGCAGGTAATATCAACTCCCTTTTACAGATGATGAAACTGAGGAGCAGATGGCTGAAAGAATGTTCTATGCTTTCTCACATGGTGTCTCTGATGTATATAAGAGTTGTACATTTTGATTTCAGTCTTTATCTTCCAGAGTAATATTCTAGAGGAGGAGTTATAAACCTTAAATAGGTATTAAAAGAGTTTAATCTTATGAAAATTACAGAATCCCATCTCAAACCCTGCTACACTGGACCTTCTATAACTAATGAAACAGGTATCTGCAATTTGATGATATTTCGTAGGGGGTCAGATGGGATGCTAGGATTAACAGTCAAAAGAACAGACAGGAAACAGTGAATATGCTCCTAAGATCCATGAAATAAATATGCAATATTCAGAAGAAGAGTTGGGAGAAAAGATAGTCCTATTTTTCTTTGTACAAATCATACCATCTCTGCAGAGGTGGTTTAAATTTGGGGTAGCTTGATTTAAGTGCCAGGACAGTAAAAACAAACCCAGATGTTCTGGGGATTAGGAAAGCATCTAGGGGACATAAGACAAAGCCAGACAGTGTAAGAGGCTGGCAATTTGGGGAACTCACATATAATATAATAATATTTAATAAACTTACAATCAATAGTAGTTTCCCCTGGTTCCGTCTCTGTTTTTGGCACCTAGGGACTCAGCATAGTTTTTTAAAATAGTCTCCACCTTGTTCCAGCCCAATCTTATGAGAAGTTCAGTCTGAATCTGGGCTTTGCCTTGCCCTCCAGTTTGCTCTCCAACATCCCAGCCACCATCATTCTCCTCCCACACTACCCAGGCTAGTTTTCAGCAGGATAGCTATTTTCTGACATTTGACACTGAGTAATCATAATCAGATACAATTTCCCAACCACACAACTATTCATGTAGCTACTGGTATAAGTATGAAGGCTATACCAGAACTCACTGCCTACACTGTACTTAATGGGAGGAATGGTCTCTGATTCTCTATCAACATTTTTGAAAGAAAACCTGTGGATATGACAAGGTTCAGGCACCCAGTAGAAATGGGAATCAGAAAGCTTGTTCTTTGATAGGCATGCTCAAGTTTTAATTATCTACTCATCTGAGATTTAAAATTTTGCTGCAAAAAGCAGAGAATGATGACAACCTGACTTATTATGCACACTGGGAATTAAACTGGCTGAGAACATTGTCCTCTGTCCTTTTTTCCTTATTTTTTTGTTTTGAAATGTTTATTTTCACCATTCTATGAACAACAAATACAAAATGTATAAAGATGATTGCCCTATGACCTCATGGGTCAGATAGAACTTCTATTAACATTTTTATATATTTCACGCACACAGGCAAAATAATTGAGATTGTATTAGGCAAGATGGCAGACTAGAGACAACACCTGGCCAGCTATTTGTGGTGAGGCAGGTGAGACTGAGCAGAGGCTGGCCAGTCAGCTGGCTCTTCTCTGGAAGGCTGGAGATGATAAAAATTGTCCTGCAGTATTTTGATTTTGGTCTGGGCTGCTTGCTGGAGCAGCAAATAGACTCAAACAGCATCCATTGACCAGGATTGAATGCTGAGTGGGGTGGTCTTTCATCAGCTTAGGCGCTGGCAGGGCTGCTATTGTGGGAAGACTGCCTGCATGGGAGGAACAGGCTGACAGGTTGTGGGGATTCTACTGTGTGGGCAGCTGTGGTGTGCCTGCTGAGCTTGAGCAGCCATCCGTGGGGTGAGCTGAGTGGGAACCCTCTGAGAGGGCTGCTTTTTTGACAGATGACACTGTCTGACAGGCCTCCTAAGAAGTCTGGCGAGAGCTTGGGAACCCCAGTCCTGCAGGAACTGAATGCTGACAAAGCAAACAGGCCCAAACTGAGGGCATAGAAGTCAGGAAGACAAGATCCAGTCTCCTTTACCCCTAGAAAGTAGCTTCCAATCCACATTATATACAGTAAATCCAGCATGTGTTCTCCAACTCATAACCCCACAGCACCACCTGGTGTCCAGGCAATATATTGCAATGTACATGGTACCCATAAAATTCTTGTGCAGATTTAAATCACACAAGAATTTTATGGAGACCCTGTATACACACACACAAAGTGTTTTACATTTTTTGTGGGTTTTTTTTTTCAATTTTTTCTTAGTTTTATCTTTTTTTCTCTTTTGTTATTGTTGTTTTTTGTTTAGCTTTTTTCCTTTGATTGTATTTTTATTTTTTCATTTTTACTTTTTTCGATAGCCAGGTTTCCTCCATTTATGTTGGATTTTCAAGCCCTTTCATTCTTTCTTTCTTTTTTATTTATCTTCTTTTTCTCTCTTTTTGTGAAGATTTTTCTACTTTCTTCATCTTTCCCACATAAATTTCTCATGCAACAGCTAAGATATCTTATTTTGTCTTCTTTATCTTATACAATTATATTTTCATTTTTAAATCTATTTTTGTTATTTCTTTTTCATTTTTTTCTTCTCTGAGGGCTGGGGGGGTCACGGCATTGTCATGGCTCAGGGAGGCCATGAGCTCATGCTCTTTTGTGTCCTCCTAGCTTTAGCCTTTGGAAAGAAGATATTCTTAGATTTACATATGTAGACTTGTATTTAAATAATATATAAATTATACCTTTATTTAAATTACTCTCAACTAGCTATTATTAGAAAATAAAAGAAATATTCTCATCCATCTGAATTTTTACAGATTTACATGAAAGAATTCTATTGAAATTCTAAGAGAACATGTAAGACGTGGTAGTGGTTGATATTTGGTTTTTATGCCAAAATATCCAATCATTAAAATTATTAAAAATAATGAAACAAAATATAAGGATCATGGCATTTATCCCCAAATCTCTAGCACCTGGTACAGTTTTCATTACAAGTTGAGTTCTGAGAAAAAATACATATCAAATTGAATTTACCATGCTTTAATATTCTGTTTTGTATGTAACCGATGTATTCTACACACACACACACACACACACACACACACACACACACACATTAGCATATTTATGTAACAATGAAACCATTGAAAAAGAGATTATTAGGTTATGGACATTCAAATAATGAAGACAAAAAAATTAATGAAGACATAAAAGATAAGATAGCCTGGGTTGGATTGAATCTTTTAGAAGGAGAAACTGAGGCCCAAAGAGATTCCATGAATTTCCAGAACACAGAGCTTGAGGGACTGAGTTGGGACTAGCATATGGTCTCCAATCTTTGCCTCTCTCATGCCATCTAACTTTCCTTTATACCTCACCAGACCACCTAGCCTACTCACATCATCAGATTTCCCTATGTCTTTTGAAACCCTATATATGTACCTAGGATGAAAATAAATTTAAATTTAATTTCATGTTAAGCATTGATCAGATTTGCAAAATACCTCTAAGTATTTTGTTACTGTTGTCACTGTTTTCCCCTCTCCCTAAACTCTATCCCAATTCCTAAAGCTTGATCTTCCCCCACCCCCAAAGATTTTTTTCCTATAGAAAGAAATTACTTGTGGATTTTTATGTTTTATGTCAAGCTCTGTTATGAATCTCTCTAAAATATCTCAAGAATAAATCCCAGGGAAGAAGGAACTTGTGTTCACATATCTAATTAACCTTTAGTCATCTATTTTGACAGCCTTACTGTTCAATAGTTGCTGGATTTTTACTATCTGCCTAATTAGTGTGGTTTAAGTGGATTTTTTTATGTCAGATTTTATTATAACAGTTTGTTTACACAATTTCAGGACACTCTGGAGAGTTTTGATATTACTGAGATGCTTAAGTGCTATATATGCAATTTTTGTTTGTTTGATTTTTCTCTTCAAGAAAAAAAAAAGTGCTTTGACCAATTTCTCCCACTAGAGTGTATAAGTAGTCTATGAAATTTCTTAATGATAGCAAAAAACTTTTCATTAATTGTGCATAAATTATCAACACAGCCAGTCAATTCTAATTAAGCAGTTTTCTACCCAATAAACCACTAGATTGACAGAATTCTAAAACAAGGGCAGCAATGAAAGAAACCCCCCAAATATTTCAAGGTAGAGCAAACTAACAAATATGCACATATTTGTAAATAAGTTTCTATCATCATGCAAATATAACTTTTTAGAAAAGCCTTTGGATTGTAGCTAATTGAGTGCCTGTCTATAACGGATGGTTAAGATTTAAAATAATCAGTTAAATGTAAAATTGTATTTCATACCACTAATCTTTTCCTTATTTTTTTTTATTTTTGCTTGCAGTTTTTTTGTTTGTTTTTGTTTTTTCAAATGAAGCATAAACTTGCCTTCATTCGTATAATGTGCTTTTTCATATGTTAGTCTTCTTTTCTAATTCTATGCATGAACTTCCTCAAGTAACTAAAAATTAACATGAGCACAATTTAACTAATTCTGCCCATATAAAGTAGTATGGCTGTCTCTAATATGGGCCATGATTATAATTTCCTTTAGCATTTCTGAGCTTTTCATTTATTTTCTTTGTCTCTGTTCCCTTGGGTTTAAAATAGAGATAATCAGTTTGAATTATTTCTAGATTTGTGTCTCTGTCTCTCTCTGTGGAGAGATGTAAAAAGATCTAATGCTTAACACAGCCTTCAATTTATCACCAATTGTGAAAATGTTCAGTGGCCATTGCCTTATATATGGAAACAGTGGTACAATACAGAATAAAAGCACTGGGGCATGGTGTCTCATGGACAGAACAAGGACCAAGAGTAATGGGTTCTAGACTCTATCTTTGATTTACTGTTTAGCCTTGGGCACATCATGCTTCTTACCCACTCAACATCTTATTCTTTCCATCTGGAAAACAAAGATAATTGTACCTCTAGGGAGGGAAGAGAGAGGACATGCTATAAATTACTTTAGGTAGAAATTATTTGCAAGATTCAAAGATTATTCTAAAATATAATCCATTGTATATTTATTGAGCAACTTCTATGTTCCAAAAATTTCAGTGAACACCTAAAATGCAGAATGTGACATTATATTGGTGCTCATTATGTAACGATGAGTAATGGTGATTTTACCATGTGGCAAGTTAATATTGATGAATCCACTTAGGAAAGAGAACTGAACTCAAATTTGTCTTAAACATCATCTAAAACTATTGCCTTATCAGATGTCAAAGTGAGTCACATTTATAAAGGTAGTTTGTCTATTAATAATCTAAAGACAGGAAATAAATAAATAGAAGTCACTGGATTATTGCTTATAACTCTTTATTCCCTGTTGTGGAGGAATGAACCACATTCATTACCTTTGCTATGTGACCTTTTAGTGTCTCTCATTACAGTTGGCTAAGTGTAGATCCTTCTTCCCTGGTTTTGGTGAGATAACTTGCCGTATGCAGTGTAATATATTGTGCTAATGAAGAAAACATGGTGCCAGTTCTGTGCTGAGCCTGGAGGAATCGTGGCAAGTTTCTGCAAGCATGGTTGGATATCCTACTCTTTGCCAGGAGAAAACCATGCTTCATATAGTTGTTTCTCCTCAGTCTGTGCCAAGAACAAAGACACACAAAGCAGACTGAACTCCATCTAAAGACTGGATTGTGATTCAACTCAGCTAATAGTAGCTGGCCCTCTGAAATATGTAGGAGTGTAAAATAAATGCAGTTGGTGTAAGCCTTGGGCATTTGAGGACTTTTTGCCACACAACATTATCATGGATAAGGAAAAGAGCTAAATAATTAAGTATACATCTCTGAAAATTGGGACTTTTTCTATAGCTACAATACTGTATTAACCAAACAATACTGATGATTTTATATGTCACCTGACATAATGCATTATGGTGTCTAGTTACTCTATTACCAGTGACACACATGGTTAAAGTGGTGAAACCTTGATCTGGCCATTGGAAAGTTTTTAGAGTCATAGTCAACATGTAAATGCTAAGTTTCTATCTAATACAGTAGTTTTATCATTTGTTGATAAGTACTTCCTCAGTCAGTAATTTCATTTGGGCTTACAAAATGAAGCCCAAATATTTGGGGGTTTTTTCGGGGAGGGAGAAGGGTCTCACTTTGTTACCTTGGTAGAGTACCATGGCATCCTAGCTCATAGCGACCTCAAACTCTTGGATTCAAGCAATCATCTTGCCTCAGCCTCCCAATTAGCTGAGACCACCACAATGCCCAGCTATTTTTAGAGACTGGGTCTTCTTCTTGCTCAGACTGGTCTTGAACTCCTAAAGCTCAAGCAATTCAACTGCCTTGGCCTTCCAGAGTGCTAGGATTATAGGTTTGAGAACACAAAGGTGTTTCATTGACCAGCTCTTTTCATCAAATTTAACTATTATTACTATCTTGCCATAATTGTAGCATCTACTTTTTGAAGTAATTTCAAGTGAATTATAAGAGCTTGTATGTGAAGATAGTAATAACAGTTAAATTTGAAGAAAAAATATAAGATATTTATAATTCTATTCTTACTTTTTTTTTTTTTTACCCTTCTTACAAGCTAAATGAATCTTTATTTTTATGTGTTTGAAAAATTATAAAATAAAAAATACCAGTGACCGTGCACTTGGGTTTCAGGGTAAAATAATTAAGGATGTCAGTCTCTGTGTAATCTGGCTCTAAATTTCATGTTTTTTCAAGTATATTTTTTCATGAAAAACATGTTTTTCATGTTTTTTAAGTATGTTTTTTCATGAAAAAAAATTTTATGTTTTTTCAAGTATCCTTCAATCTAAATTTTTTAAGATATATGCAGTTTTTGTTTTATTTGTTCATTGAATTTCAGAAATAGATCACTCAACATTTTACTCAAACATTCATTCAGAAAAGTTGAAAGAATTATGTTGTGAACATCTGAATATTCACAACCAACATCCAACTATTAGCATTTTAGTATAAGTGATTTATTGCTTATATTTATCTATTAACTCCAATATTAATATATATTGATGTTATTATTTTGCATACCACTCTTTAACATTTACAATAAAATATATCAAACATACAGAAAATTAAAGAAATGAAAATTTCTGAATACACATCATCCAACTAGATTAAATTTTAACATTTTAAAAATATTTTCTTTAGCTTTTTTTTTTTCCAGATTGATATGAGGATACAGATATTTAGGCTACATTGTTTTTGCTTCTAAGGTAAAGTACAAGTTGTAGTTGTACCCTTCACCCAGGGGGTGCGCTGCAAACCTCAACATTGTGCACATTAGGTGAGAACCTGGCAATCACCCTCCTTCCTCCCCTTTTCTCTTACCCTCTTCCCTCCTCCCCCAACTAGAACATACCTGTGCTTTTTGTTAACATGGGTGTGTAGTTTTCTATATATTGGTTTTATTTTAGTATTGAGTACTTTAGATATTTGCTTGTGATTCCTTACTAAGAAAAATGTGTTTTAACTCTATCCAAGTATCCCCAATTATTTTACTTGTTTAAAGACTATGTCCAGAAGAGATCAGTAAGCTATGGAAAGAAAAGTAGCAGCTCGATACTTGTTTTCACTTAGCCCAAACACTCAGTGGTATTCTAATAAATACATGTTAGTCATTCCATTAAAGATAATTTGTCATCTGACTACATATTACCCTTCTTTGTACTTAATCAGTGGAAGCATAAACTATGGTGATACACAAGTCACTGCCACCTTTCTAGATTTGCTCTACATGTCAGATAATACAGAGTGCAAGGGAATAGGCTGTGTGCGTACAAACCAAATGGGTCTGTACAATTTCTTTTCTATGTCTCTATTATGGGCCAAATATATTTAGAAAGGAGGATGGCATAAATGATATTGTCCCTTACAATTTTGATTTTATTGCAGTTTGACCAGGACTGGGTTTGAACCCGCCACCCTCAGTATACAGCGCTGGCGCCCTGCTCACTGAGCATAGGTGCCGCCCCTACCATGTTGATTTTAGTAATAAAAAGGTCTCCATCACATCAATACAAAATTAGTTGAGGCATTTTAATTAATTAATTAGTTAGTTAATTTATGAATGACAGAATCTCACTCTATAACCTTGGGGTTGAGTTCATGGCATCACAGCTCACAGCAACCTCAAACTCTTAGGCTCAAGCGATCCTCTTGTCTCAGTCTCCTGAGCAGCTGGAACTTCAGCCACCTGCCACAACACTCTGCTAGGTTTTTGGTTTGTTTGTTCGTTTGTTGTGTTTTGTTTTGTTTTTCTATTATTAGTAGAGACAGGGTGTCACTCTTGCTCAGGCTGATCTCAAACTCCTGAGTTCAAGGGATCCTCCCACCTACATCCCATAGTGCTAGGAGTATAGGTGTACCTGGCCCTGGTACCACTGTACCTGGCCCAAGCTACTATTTTTAATCCTCTCATCAACTGTCCCATGCTTGCTGTGTAATTTCAAGATACTGAAACTGATTGACAAGTGTACCAAATTCGTCAAGGGTAATTTTTTTAAAAAGGAAATGCATAATGATTTTAATGCGGCAATTAACCCAAAGCATTAATATTATCAAGTACATAAGTCACTTCCTCAATTTTTATAGCAGCACAAAGGTCAGAAAAGTGACATTTGAGAGATGAAAATATTATATCTGTGTACTATCACACAAATATAATCTCTTCCAAAATAATACTAATGAAAATGATGATGCAATAATTCATTCTGCACCCACCATATCCCAGGAAACAGACTGAGTACTCTAGGCACATTTTTTTTTTTTTTTTTTTTTTTAAGAGGATAGCATGAGGGAGGATGGCTAACAGTTTTGTGTTTTGACAGTAATAGCAATAGTCTTGGTGGGGATTAAAAAATGATGAATGAATGAAACAAAACAGAATTTAAAAATTTACAAACAAAATACAATTTAAAAGAATTTTCTATTTTTTTAGGGGGCATTAGGTAAATTTAGCATCAGATAAATATGATCAATATAAAGTAAAGTGCAATAGTGAATCAAATACTCTGAGGTGTCAAGGCAAAATACAACTCTGTATATTTGAGACAAAGGGAGGAGGGCTGCTTTTCTTTGGGAAAAAGCTACAGTTTCTGTATCTTAATGTAGAGAATTAAGCTTGAGAGCTCACATTTGAACATTATTAGGAATCACTGATATTGATTGGAAGGAAGATCTAACAAAAAAGCAATGGGCCACACATTGGAAAGGAGTGCTGGCAGGCACAAATTCCTTGTCAGTGAAACTGGTCAAAAGATTTAGATGCTGTAGTTCAGAATGAGGTAAGACCCAAATAACAATTGGGAACTATGTGGCTTATGATGCACAAAGATAGAAAGGATTGCAGAATATATGTTTATTCACATATATAATAAGAACACATTTTTTTTTTTTTTAAAGACAGAGTCTCACTCTGTTGCCCCAGGTACAATAGCTCACAGCAACCTCAAACTCTTGGGCTCACGTGATCCTGTTGGCTCACCTCCCCCCCCTCCCAAGTGGCTGGGACTACAGTCCCCATCCACAATAGCTAGCTAGTTTTTCTATTTTTAGTAGAGATGGAATCTCACTCTTGCTCAGGCTGGTCTCAATCTCCTAAACTCAGGTGATCCACCAGCCTCAGCCTCCCAGAGTATAAGGATTATAGGCATGAGCCACCATTGGCTGATCTTATAAGAGAAAATTTTAAGGAAAAAAAGGGGGGGGAGGAGTAAATAGTTCATAAACGGCAGAAAACATGTAAGTATAATTAATAGTAAGCATGGACATATTGAACACAAAGTCAAAAGTACTTTGAGGAATTGATGCACACACACACACACACACACACACACACATATATACATACACATATACATTTAATTTCCAAATGGCCAGGTGAAAATGCAAACATTAAAGTATTCACAACAGTTTTCAAACATTAAAATATTTGAGCAATTTTGTCCCATTCATCAAAAATAATAATTGTCTCATGTGTTCCCTTTCCAACCTATGCCTTGAATAGACTTATCTTCCAAAGGATTGCTTTTATCACTTTTCCTGAACTTAAAAAATTGCCAGTAGCTTCTCTCTACCACATCAGATCTATAACTGCTGGTGGGAATCTATGAGGTCTGACAATTAATTTCATGAACTCTTCCTAGGAAAAGTGTTATATACTTTGCTGAATATCACTAAGGTCACCTTTGAAGTCCTCCCCTTGGGAAGCTATGCACCAATGCCAGTGCCTAGTCCACCCTTCAAGGCAATTTTGGAGTTTTTTTCCTGAAATGGCCATAAAAGCTGTCATCATATTATCCTGGTATTTTGGATATCATCAAAATATCTTCCTTTCAATATTTCCTTTAACTTAAAGTAAAGAAAAAATTCCCTGGGGGCCAGATCACGTGACTGTGGTGGGTATTCCAATGAAGCTACTTGTTTACTGTCTAAAACCTCCTTACAGACAGTGCTGTGTGAGCTGGGTGTTGTCATGAGGCAAGAGCCATGGAGTTGTTGGCCAAGATTTTCAGTTAAGATTTCCCTATTTCTCTCTCTCTCTCTCTTTTTTTTTTTTTTTTTTTGCACTTTTTTGGCTGGGGCTGGATTCGAACCCACCACCTCTGGTATATGGGGCCGGCGCCCTACTCCTTGAGCCACAGGCACTTCCCCCTATTTCTCTATTGACATTTAACTCAGTCTGCTATGCTTCTTACAGTCAGCTAACAACTCTGACACATAATTCAGCCAACTTTTGCAATGTGTTTGCCGGTTCTGCTTATTATCGTCTGTCCGGACCACTCTTCATCAGTGACACTTTCTTCCCTTTGTACACTGCCATTTTCTTCATGGAATTATTTCCATAAACTTGGACTCAAATGTCCCTGATTTAACTTTTGCTCTTGTCAAGTTTAACAAGAAATTTAATGTCTGTTCCTTGGTCTCATTTAAGCTCTGACATTCTTGTAACAGCACACAAGACACTACCACACATTGACATGAACACGAGTGAGAGACAGTGATACACCAAAGCTATGATACCTTTCCTAGCTGCTCATACAGTGTTGCCAAAGTAAGCTTATGATGGCAAGTGCACAAACTTAATTATCAGACCAACATGCTTGTCAAAATATGATTCTCTGGAACCCCATGTAAATATATATATTTTTGGTTTCTACTTATTGTTCCTCTGCAGGGGACTCTGCATGTCCTTGCAACTCATTTTTAAAATTTGAACTAGGCTTCCCCTATCCTTTTATACTTTAGCCCAAAACAAAAGCCACATACATAATGATCCAAGTAAGGTCTATTCATCAATTATTTAAAAAGGTTCCAAAAATCTCAGTTTATGTTTATGTTGGAACTTTTTCTATAATATTACCTGAGGCTCAATTTAATTTTTGATATGCTCATCTTATCAAACTCTGACATTTCAATGGAAGAACTTACGTGTATTAATCTTCTTCTTCAGTCTCATTAAATACCCAGGGGAGCATGTTATAGAAATGGTTGAATCATCACCAGCATATAGAAACCATAAAAACAAGGAGGTAGAACATACAACATCTGCACTCAAAGGTCTTTCAATGTGATAGTGGGAAAGCAATATTTATAGACAGAAAGCAGAAGAATTTGCAGTGCACCAAGTAGCTGGACTTAACTCCTAAATCTACAGGAGCTTAGGGGAGATGAGGGACCTACCTTGCAGGAAAACTTGAGAATTGCATACAAGAAATAAAGGAAAATCTCAAAACAAGTTAAAATTAAAAAAAAAAAAAAAAAAGTGGGCTTGGGTGTGTCACTTTCAGGGAATAGCAAGTGCACCAGTTTGTCTAAAACTAAACCCTCTGTTGTTGGCATATAGACAGAAATAAAGAGTTGAGGTGGCCATTAGGATGATGCTTATAGGCTGTTAAATATCACTTTATTTAAAATTATTGTTTTTCTATTCAGAACATTAATTTAACTAATCATAATGGACTGACATTGTGATGGTTTAATTGAGGTTAAATAGTGAAGTCTACAGTATTTAGTTAAAGGTGAAAAAACTTATTAAGGAATATTGTAAAAACTCTGTATGTGCTTGATATCTTTTACCCCAAGAATTATGTAAAAGTTCCCTTTTCTCCTGACGGAGAGAAAACCATATGCTCCACAATATCTACTTGGTGTAATGTCTTTGTTTTAAAGAGTATATTCAGAGGGTTTCAAAGGAAAGTGCTAGACCAATTAGCTGGCAACTTCAACACCTTAGAGTTATGTTCCCTCCCACTGGAAGAACTTCCTTTGTATATTCTTACAACGAACTGTTCATTGCAGCTGAACAAGTATTCATCACTGTGGTGCCTTATGGATGTTTTTCTTCATCCTTTCTTTCTGTGTATCAGTGCATAATTTAGAAGCTTTGTCTTTGGAAGTAAACTATATGACATTCCCCAAATCTTGTGGCATAGATAAAATTAGAATCTAATATCTCTAAAAAGAGTATTAGTGACAGAATCTTACTGTTTAATTTTAAGTTATTATTAAGTTTCTAAGCAAAGACAAGTCAAAATGTAGAGACAGATAAGAAACCCTATGGGGTTCTAAGAAAAGAAACAAGTCTGGTCCCAACTATTGTCTGATTTTTGCTCTCCTGTGGGAATGAAACAAATGCAAATGAAACAATAATCAGCATTGGACTAGCGTAGCTGGATATTAGGCAAATGTTTGCTATGTACAGTTTTTGTTTTTCTGGAGAAGTGGGAGACTGCCATAGTTAGGAGATCTCTTCTAAATCAAACCTGGATCCACTTATGCCTGCCACATTCCAAAAATAACACAATAATGAAACTTACGTTTCCTAACATTTATTGCTTTCCCAACTATGTGCCTTGCACTGTGCTAAGAAATATACATACACTGTCTTATTTAACTCTCACATCTCTCATAAGTTCCTCTGGACAAATTCTATAAGGTTTAAAAAGGTTCTATAATTTGCCTAAGTTCTTGACATTCCAAATAGTGGATACTGGGCTCAAATTCAGGCCCAACTCCAAAATCTAACTTTAATGACCATTTTGCCTACGAATGAATCATTAATTTATGTATTTACATTAAGTTCTAATGAATTTCTAGATTCAAAGTAGCCCTACCATACCTAACCAAATCATTGGAATGAGGAGGAATCTTCAAGAGTAATTCAGAGCATCCTTAGAGTTGTAGCAGGGTAAGAATAAACTATCCCTATAGCTCCCAGACTTTCCTCTGCCCTAAATATATAAACAAATGCATAAAGACTTTTTCATTTTTGGCTCAACTTTCGTCAGCTAACCATTTCATTATTTACCTCTTCTGCTTGTTCATGTTTCCACCTGTGGTAATTCAGTACCCTTACAATGCAATTTGATTGGACAACTGGTCTAGGGGCAGACACAAATTGCCTCTCTCACTCTGTACTGAGGGAGTGAATTGCCCTGAGCTGGGTGAAAGGCACAAGGAAATTATCTTAAAAAGTACTTGATGAGACCAGGCATTTACATATCCAGACTCCTGAGGCTGTGCTGCCTGTGTGAAGTTCACTTATAAATTGTTTTGTAGCCTCTCATATCAGTAAGATTTCCAAAGGTCCAGATGAAGAGAGAGGTGTAGCTGAGAATGACTTCCTACATTTGATGAACTCATCTTTGGTCTTGAAGAAAACCTGCCTTTAAAAGTGCCTGCAATTTGACGAGGAATACTGGAAGTAGTAGATACATATACTTGTTCATTTGGTTTTTACAGACAAGACATTACTGTTTTCACATTTTACAGAGAGAAAAATTGCAATTCAAAAGAAATTAATCAACCAGCTAAATCCACAGAATAAGTTTTTGAATTAGATGTCTACACGTTATCTTTATTTGTTGTTTATTACACTACCTTACAATGATTGATATATCATGTATAGGTAATAGTTACTATTTTTTGCCTAGAATCCATTGCCTTTTTGGGAATAGATCTTCTGCTTTTCTTTGAGAGACTAGCCCAACCTGACTGTGTGTGTCCTTCAGGTAGGAAGGACTTCTATCAACTTTATGGTTGGACATATAATTGGTAAAATGAACATCCCTGAGCATGGTCATTTTTTCCAGTGTTGCAATTGGCCAGGTACATGTATTGAGATAGAAAGGATATCTTTTCCTTTAGAGTTCTGAGCTCTGAAGATATGAGTTCTTGGTTTTTAGTTGCCATCTTGCCACCATAGAGTAAAAGGGTATTTGAGAAAGACACCATTAGAAAAGAAAGCAAAGGTCAAGTTGTAGGGGAAGCCAGCCCCCACATGCTGTGAGTTTACTTCCCAGTGGTCTGGTGGAATGAGAAACCAAAGGACAATTATTGATGATATTTATAGAATATTAACAAAGAAATAATAGGCAAAGACACAGAGATAGTTTTAAGACCAGCAGAGATTCAGAAGGTGGCACACCCTTCTTCATGAGGCTTCAGTATGCGGCCCCTGAGTATCAGGCTATTTATTTCATACATCAGGGTTACAATCATAAATCTCATGAAGGCAAGGCAAACAATCCTGTTATGGTTCTTGCTGTGCTTGCATTTCTATAACTAGAATAACTCTACAACTAATTACATTAATTGCATGAATTTACTTGCTACTTTTTACTGTTTTAAGGTCTATATTTTTTTAATACAAACAGAGTCCAGATAAGGCAGCCAATTAGAGGCTGATTCAAGGACCAAATCCTAACCTACCCACAATCATACATCACAGATGTGATGTTTTAATACTCTGACAGCCTTGTGTCCAAACATAGACTCCTCTGGCCCAATTAACGTTACAGAATAAAAAAGGTATTTCTTCTCCTTATCTAGTCTGGAGCAAGTCTTCCTGTGTTAGACAAAGTTCAAAGATACTACATTCTTAACTCCCCAAAAGCACTATCCAGAGCACACAGCCTTGCCCTGGCAGAAAATGGCCTCAAGACCTCTTGCCTGGGGCAGCATGGCAGCTGTGGGGGTTGGGGGAATATTCAACACACCAGGCTTCAGAATATTAAAGTGATAGAGTCTCGTGCTTTGTGCTTAAAGCCAGGAAATTGCATCCAAATCAATCCTCTATTACTGTCTCCCTTTTTCTATACTCTATTCCCTATTCCTAATAATATTTCTAATCTATTGACAATTAGTAATTGAATATTGGTTCCAAACTTATAAAATCACTATTACTGCTGGGCTTGGTAGCTCACCCCTGTAATCCCAGCCCTTGGGAGTTTGAGGCAGGTGGATTGCCTGAGCTTACAAGTTCGAGACCAGCCAGAACCAGAGCAAGACATTGTCTCTAAAAATAGTTGGGCATTGTGGCAGGTGCCTATAGTCCCAGCTACTTGGGAGGCTGAGGGAGGAGAATCACTTAAACCCAGAAGTTTGAGATTGTTGTGAGCTATGACGCCATGGCATTCTACCAAGGGCAACAAAGTGAGACTGTCTCAAAAAAAAAAAAAAAAAAAAAATATATATATATATATATATATATATACACACACATATATATATATGTATATATATATATAATTACGAGTAATCCAAGCACATCAAGATATGACTCTTCACACATGCACTCTTCACAAATGACATGGCAGAAAGGTAGGCATCATCATTTGCTTCACTAGACATGTATAAACTTTTTATTTTTGTCTCACCCAGTTGGACTTGATGTTCTTCCATATAAAATCAAATGAGCCCAGGCTTACATGGAAGGTATTCCAAGAGTACTTGACAATTTGGAGATAGCAGGATGAGCCAAAGTTAGAATGAGAAAAATGGCATGTTTTAAATTAAAGGCATTCAGAATGTAAAGCTAAAATGAAGTAGAGTTGTTATATAGGATACAGTAGAGTCAAAAGCTCTTTCATTAGCATACATCTCTTGCTATAAAGAATAATTTGTTTTACCCAGGTGAATGGCATGCTGACATTAAAGCAACATAGCAAAAATGCATCAAATATTAAAATGTACTATGGAAATAATGTGCATCATATATTTGTGATAAAAAGAAGATAACTATGATTGTAGACACCCTATCACAAATAGAAAATCTCCTGTGAAATATGCTTACAGGAACACTCAATATAACATAGTTCATCTTAAAATACAAATGCATTCTAAACATAAAATGGGTAATCTAGAAAACACATTATTTGCTCAACTTCTATTTTGAGGTCAACCAGGATGCACTCTTAGTTCCTTGCAATTTGAAGGATTTTTATAAAATTGACTTTCAATTGAGATTTTGAGAAACATCAAGGCAAGTTGAAATCTTTCATGACTTTATTCAATCAGAAAGTGGCAGCAATTCTTTTTTACCTTGTATACAAATCCTTCCAACAGCAAAAGTGACCCAGCAAAAATAGCTCAAATAAGAACTTCATGGCACAATTACTTTTGTATTTGTCTGAGAAACATCAAGCACAATATAAATCTATTCAAACAGATCTAAATCACGAATGTTAATTCAACCTAAACCTTTTGTGTTGTTGAATTGTCTAAAAATTATTGAGAAATAGATTTCTTTTAAAGCTAAATCAAGCCAATTATTATTAAAACTTTCAAAACAATCCAATTCAACAAATATTGGACTGTGAAATTATTATATGCCTTGTGCTATTTCATATTTAAAATATGCAAATAAAACTGATCCAACCCATCAAGAAAGGGCCTCAGTTTCCTCATCTGTCAAATAGGTATGGTTGTGGTACTTAACTCATAGGATTGTTGGATAAGTAAATTAGTATAATACATAAAAGCACTTGAACCAGTGAATGATGCTTGATAAGCATTCTGTGAATTGTTATTATTATTTACTCTGTGAAGAGATATATTCACAGAACTTTGCAAGCATTGAAAAGGGAATAGCTACTTCTGTTTTGGGACTAGAAAAGTCTTTGCCAGAAGGGGTAATTTCAGCTAAATTTTTAAGGATGAATAGAAGTTTATTATACAAAAAACTATGGGTAGACTATAGAGAGACTGATTGGCCAAAATTCTAGAGCTATAGAACTTGGTAAGCTCAGGAAATGATGAGCAGAGTGCATTAGATCCAAAGAGGTGCTTAAACTTCATTCTCTGGGGTAAATAGAATAATTGAATTTCTCTTTCATTGCAGAGTTACAGTATATCAAGGATTAGTTATAGAAATGCCCCTAAATTGTCATGGAACTATTAATACACAGGAATAGCATGGTATGAAGTTAGAATCACCCAGCTTCAAACCCCCTTCAGATTTCTGTCTCTTGAAATATGAATAATAATACTTATCTCAGATGGTTTTCATTTAAAAGTGACCTTTAGAGACTATCTTTCTGTGCCAGGCACTATGTGGTACTTTCCTATATATATAATGCTGAGTAAATAAAATTCATATATTACTAAAGTGTTAGATAATATGATTACTAATATATCAAGATCCATTTTCAAAGGTTTGTGTTTAACTAAGGAACTTAGGTTTGGTTGCACTCATTAAGGAAAAAAAATATCAGGAGTAACATAAGGCAGAATATGGCCTTATGGGTAGGCCATATTGAATAGGATAGGCCATATTGAATAGACCTATCCATAAGGATAATGAATAGGATAATGAAGCCCTGTCCTTCATCTTCAGCAGTCATCAATTCATGCTAATTTTGTTTCATTCATAGCCCCTCTTATGTACTCTGCTCTCCGGATTATTTTGAAATAAGCTTTAAAGAAATATTTTATTGGCCCTGTGCCCATAGTTCAGTGGTTAGGATGCCAGCTACATGTACTGGGGCTGGAGGATTCAAACCCAGCCCGGGCTTGCTAAAAACAACAATGACAACAACAACAACAAAAATAGCCAGGTGTTGTGGCAGGTGCCTGTAGTCCCAGCTACCTGGGAGGCTGAGGCAAGAGAATTGCTTAAGCCCAAGAGTTTGAGGTTGCTGTGAGCTATGATGCCATAGCACACTACCAAGGGCAACATAGTGAGACTCTTGTTTCAAAAAAAAAAAAAAAAAAAAGGAAAAGAAATATTATTTTATTATACATAATTAAACATGCATCTTGAAGACATATTGAGTCCAACTTTTCTTAAAAAAAAATCCTCATGCCATTACTGTACCTAAATAAGAATTAACAATAATTATTTAATATTTTCAAGTATCCAAGTTTTGCTCACAGTTATGTTTGATTTGTTTGCTTGAGTCAAGATTCAAATAAAAGTCATACTGAAGTTGGTTGATTTATCATTAAAGGATTTTTTAATCTATTCATCTATTTTTGTTTCTTTGCAAGCTTTATTTTGTTGTATTATTGTATACGTTAGGTTGTGTGTCCTGCAGTTTTGTCAAGTGTAGATTTTGTCTTTGATGGTACTTTCTGGCCCCAATATTTTCTGTGTATTGAATAGACTTTGAAGACTTGACTTTGACTCCATGAACATACTTTACATAATTATTAAATACAGTTTAAATTTGTAAAGCAATATATAAATTTTAAACTAAAGGAAACCTAATTGGTGGCTGAGAAGAACTATTCCAACTTATCATAAAACACAGTATTTTCACTATGAATCTGTACTGAGATACACAACTAAGGGCAAACAAAAGCCAATTTGTTCATTAGCTCTAGCAGATGGGTTAGATTTAGACATACCCTTTTAGCAAGATTACTTTATGAACTGTGCTGTATGTGCTTATCAGGAGGTACGTTATATTGTTTGATCTTTTATTTCATGATAATTGGCAATCATCATTTAGGACTTGCAAATAACTTTTTTTTTCTTTTGCAGTTTTTGACTGGGGCTGGGTTTGAACCCGCCACCTATGGCATAGGGGGCTGGCGCTCTATTCCTTTGAGCCACAGGCACCCCTCTTGCAAATAACTTTTTTAACTCACAAACCACACAGGGGAACAAAATAGCAATATTTTAATTCTATCAATTCTTTTTTCATTTAAATTGAAGTACTTCTATAAAGAGAAATCTCCCCTTTCCAACTACTTGGTTATGCTGTGCCACAACAGAACATATTTTTAAATGTCCCTTCATTTACCAGCTTTCAAAATCATGAGTTGATATCTTAATAGTCTACAAAGGTTAGCAATGAATCTTTGAAAATATCATTATGAACGAATGGATTGAGAAACATTTTATACTGTCAATCTTACTGAATCTCAGATTTTTCTCATCTTTGGGCAGTGGAAGCTAATTCAGATAGGTTCTTAAATACTTTTGGGAGCTTCCTTTCCTTTGATTTTTTTTGAGACAGAGTCCTACCCTATGCTCTGAGCAGAATGCAATGGCATCATAGCTCACTGCAACCTCAGACTCAGACTGTGGGTATCCCGCTGCCTCAGCCTGCAGAAGCTGCTGAGATTATAGGCGCTTTCCGGGGGGCCTGGCTGGGTTTTTCATTTTTTTAGGAGTCAGGGTCTCACTCTCACTTCTTTTTCAATATATAAGATACTCTAGAATCATCTCATACATTTCCTACTGTAGACTTATAATTCACAGTTTCTCCAAGAAACTGTTTTGTTTTGTTATGTCGTAAACACATGTATATAGTGAAGAAATAATTTATCTAGAAATCAAGATCTAAGAAATAAGAATGCTTATTGCTACAGGATGAACATTACTTCTAGGTCTTTTCATTAAAAGAGCAAAGGAGCCTTTTTTCAGAAAATAAAATATATTGTTTCTGAGTTTATTTTGACTCTAATTCAAATTCAGGGCTATTGAATTTCAATTTACCCTCACCAATCTTTCGTTTTCCTATACCCATTCAAAAATCCTGATTTTCAACAATGTAAAAGTGATTACTTAGTTGCTTTAACCCATACTACATATAAACACACACTATAAAATGACTATCAACCAGAAGATTTTCCCCAAATAGTTTATGATTTACTGTTTTTAAAGTTCATTTTTCCCTTAGTGTATATCTCAGTACAGATTCATAGTGAAAGTCCTACTGTTTTTTTATCAGTTAGAATAGTTCTTCTCAGCCACCAATTAGGTTTCCTTTAGTTTTAAAATTTATATATTGCTTTGTGAATTTAAATTGTATTTAATAATTATGTAAAGTATGTAAATAGATTCAAAGTCAAGTCTTCAAGGTCTATTCAAAACACAGGCTGTTGAGACACAAGAAATGTTTGAGCTGTCTCCTTTCACCAGGAGAATTGTGTGAGGGCAGCTTCTGAATTCCTGTATCTTTAAAATTTCTAGTTTCAGGAAAAGACTTAAGGTCTCCCCCATCTAGAAACATACCTCATCTAGGAATGAAGAGAATTGATCTGCACAAAGTACTAAGAGAGAGTAACGATGTGGCCATTTCAGAAACTGCTCAGTTCTTTTTTGCTTAAAGTAAAAGTATACTAACAATTATGAAAACTATTAATTTAATTGAAAATTTAAAAAAATAGAAGACAAAACTTCCTTCTACTTTTGTGATATTTTTGGTATCTGGCTTCCAGAGTTGACATTAAGAATCACATACTTACTGTTCTTCACTTTTATTTGATATTTTCATAAATACTTTCCATGTCATAGCATGTTCTTGCTGTCATCATTTTTAGTGGCTTCACACCATTTCGTCTGGTGAATGGAACTTAATTTAATTACCTGTTGTACTACTGTGGAATATTTAGACAGTTTCCAATTGTTATTTTTTTTTTCTTTTTTTTTTTTTTTTGCTATGGTAATCTTGCAATGAACACATATACTTCCTAAAGATAATCTATGCATTTCTTTAGCTGGGGCAGTAGTACCAAATAGTATTTTTGACCATCTGCGTGCATAATACTTTACCAGGTCTTGCTCACCAGTTAGATAAAATATTTGCCAATTAAGATGCAAGGAAGAGAAAAAAACATTAAATATTTTGAAACAGTTGCTGAGAGAACAGATGGAATCCAGTAATATCTGAAACATTTGACCTGCAGTTGTTCCGCTGTGACCAGATCAGTCTCTTCTCAAGATACATTTTTCAAGTAGTAGTTCCCTGCTTTTAGCTCTCTCCTCTTGCAGGTCATACTGTATGCTACTTTGTGATAGAACCCCATGACAGATATGTATGATTGCATAAATCTCCCTGAAAAATCTAGGTTTTCTTTAGGATAAATTAAATCTAGCAAACTCATTGCTAAGTTAATCAGTCACAGCATCATACCCCAAGGGAGGTATGTGGTCTTACATAGTTACTGCACAACAAGAAGTCTAACAGAGGGGATAAGCAAAAGGTTTTGGTGAGGGTGGTGAAAGAAAGAACACAGAGGAAAATGCGGGAATATAGGGCTAATTGGATGAAAACTAGGAGATCCCAAAGGATACTGGGTTCAAGGGCTGGAGGATTTAAATGTGTTTGAATAAGGAGGCTTTAGAAACTCCCTAGGGGAGTTTAAGTCAGAATCTAGGATTCATGAAACCTGCGACTTTAGAAGGTAAAACCAGAATATCTTGGGAATGGGGTTGGTGAACCATGTGAGAGCTAGAATGGAGAATGCCTGCCAGAAGATGGGGTCTAATGGCTTCAGAGAGTTAATTTCTGGATAGCCTGGGTTGTATGGAACAGGGGACTTTCATCTTCAGAGGTAATACCACAGTTCCTTGGACCTTGGGTTTTGTATATCACTCATGAGGAAGTCTTTTGGAGTGATAAGTGGAGACAGAGTGTTAAAACTTAAATTTATTAGTTATATGCTGTCAGTTAAATTCAGACAGTCTTTGAGGGGGGGCATGGGGAATTACAGGACAAGTTTGTGACAGGTAACACTAATTTTCTTATATTGGACCTTAAACCAGATTGAATAATTAACTGTACTTTAGGATGTATTGAGGATGATATTTTCTAAATACTAAAGTTGCAGTTTTGTAAGATTTTATGCTTCAGAGATTTAATCCCTGCCAAATTAAATTTCTTTGTAAACCCCCAAAGGTGACTATATTTTGAATCAGGCATTCACATTTTATAGAAAATGATTTTTCACAAAAGATGATTCCTGCTGAGATTTAAATTGATGGAGCCCTAGTTACCTTGGGGCATAAACATGTCTAATTGTCCCATCATTTGATTGGAATATTATTTTATTTAAAATTTTACCATCTTCATTAAAATATAAAGACCAAGTAGGAAAAAGCAATTCAGCTAAAATAATTAATTAAAGTTTTTCATTCGTGAAGTCTTTTGCCAACCTTGATTATTAAGTTGGCCTCTAACAACTTATGCATTCTTACCAACAGTCTCACTTTCATCTTGAACTCTCAAATTTTCACTGAAATTCTCCTTCTTTGAATACACTGCACACTGCCTCTTCAACTATCTGAGCAGCAGGGGAACGCTCAGACAAATAGAGTAGTACCTTGAGCTACCTTGAGTGATGGGTCAAGGGCTTCCCTTGACTGACTCTCTGGGTGCTCAGAGAGCCATTTAATCTTTTCATAGAGCCATCTTTTAACATGTTTTGAAATACATGGAAAAGTTGACAAGACAAACAGTGAAGAGGTGGGGATCTTCTTATTTCCTTGTCTTTGTGGCAAATATCAAATCTCACTTCTTTCTAAGATGCCTGAGCTAGGAAGAAATATGAAAGTTTATGTAGGATAATGGTTTACAGTTCTTTTATCATGGCACACAACAGATGGTAAATCATGTGCTGCCTCCTCCCATGAGTTATTTTAAATACTCCACAGGTGTTTTTGGATGCACAGCCAAATTTGAGAACAACTGGCTAGTAGAAAGAAGATGGTACAGTATCCTCATTGATAAAATGAAAGCTGTAGTAAAAAATTGCTATTATTGCTTTAATAATTTTGTCTAAAAATGTCCCTACTTCCCTATTGCCTCTGAGTCAGATCAATTATTATCAGCCTGCCTCTCTCCCTTTACCTTTGCTGAATTAACAGTTGCTGAAACATTGTTTATGGCTAGCTGAGACTTACTGATTACAGGAAAACTTTTAGATCATTTAAAATCAGAGTGATGATATATTTGAAAAGATGCTTATTTTTTAAATTTTATTATTTTATTATTTTTTATTTTTTATTAAATCATAGCTGTGTGCATTGATATGATCATGGGGCATCATACACTAGTTTCACAGACCAGTTGACACGTTTATATCACACTGGTTAACATAGCTTTCCTGGCAATTTCAGTTATTGTGTTAAGACATTTACATTCCACATTTACTAAGTTTCACATATACCATTGTAAGATGCACCACAAGTGTATTCTCAACAATTCCCCTCTTTCCACCTACCTCCTCCCTTCCTCCCCTCCCTTTGCCCCTACCCCCTATTCCTAGGTTGCAAATGGGTTACAGCATTCATGTGAAAGCCCTAAATTAGTTTCATAGTAGGGGTGAGTACATTGGATACTTTTTCTTCCATCTTGAGATACTTTACTAAGAAGAATATGTTCCAGCTCCATCCATGTAAACACAAAGGAGGTAAAGTCTCCATCTTTCTTTAAGGCTGCATAATATTCCCTGGTATACATATACCACAATTTATTAGAAAAATAGCTGATATATGATATCAGAGGCAAAGCTAAAGAGCCAGGTCCCTTTGACAGGACAGGAAAAAAAAGGTATAACTAAAGATCCACAGAGTAGCAATCAGTGAACAAGTAGCTATTCTCAGGATAAATCAGCTTTAACACGTTTTTTTCTTTTCTTTCCTTTTCCCCTTGGAATAGAGTCCCCCCGTCATTCCTAGAGAAAGAATCTTATTGGCCCAGCCTGAGACCCTCTTCTAACACCTCAATTGACAGCTTCACCAAAACCATGTGCCATGGAAGAAGGATGGCTCTCTAAAGGAATACTGAAGTGAAGCTACCAAAAAAAAAAAAAAAAAAGAAAGAAAAAATAGAGAGCGAGAGAGACACGAATTCTGGGCAGGCAGGAGAAACAGAAGTCCACTACAAGTTCTGGCTCTTCCTCCAGGTTTTGTAACATCCACGAGCCAGGACACCAGAAACTTTGGCCAGTGTTTGAGGGCAGACAGAGCATCCAAAAGATTCTTGAACAATTAGAAGCATGGCACAAAGTGAGCAAGATGAAATTACATGCTGATTAATGTGAAGGCCTGTACTGGAGTCCAAAGGAAAGAACAGCTGGTGGAGGACAAGATAAAAGCATGACTTAATGGTGGTGTGTGCAGAAAAGACCTCAAGTTCAGAATGAAACAACAGTGGGAAAAGATGGCCAATGGGAGTGGAATGTTGCTGGCCTAAAGAAAGATTTAGGGGATAGTGCCTCCTTCTTGAATACTGCCTTTGGTTCGGGGGGGCCCACTTAGAATAATAGTCTGTTCTCATGATGAATTAAGTGCCTATTACATGCCAGGCACTTGCTGGGTGCTTTACCTAGATCATCTCAGCTAATCAACACCAGCACACCATGTTACTGTTCCCATTTTACAGGTGAGGTAAGTGAAGTAAGAAGAGGTTAAGTAACTTGCCCAAGGTCATACAGCTTTTATGGGACCATTGTGAACCCAGGCAAACTGACTCCAGAGCCTGTACTCATAACCACTAGCTAGGTTGGCTCCCAAGAGGAGGGGCAATGGAACCCTGCTCTCATGTGGGAGACCAAAGAGAGTACCCACCGTGTGCTACAAACTTGCTAGGAGCTTTAATATACAGTCACTTACTCCTTCAAGGAAGCTAAGTATTAGATTCCTCATTTTAAATAAGAGACTTCCAAGGAAAGAAGTAGAATGTCTTTGAATCAATAGCTGAAGAAATCAGTGTACTTTTACCTGAATGAAATAGATCTTAGAGTGCATTTGGGAATGAGAAAATATTTGAGGGTTGTCAGGATTAAATTTGTTCTGTTTAGCTTCAAGAGGATGGAGTTAGGGTCACGGGTAGAATTTGCAGCAACATAACTTTGTCTCAGAGTTATAAAGGTCTTTCTGTAAGAAATTAGATTACTAATTCTAATAATCCTGCTAGGTATAGTACTATAAATAGTATACCATTTACTGAACATTCATTCTGCGCTAAGAACTTCACAATCAAATATATAAAAATCCATTTTAATAATAAAATCACAATAATGGTGTTAAGCACTCAACAACTGTGTAAATGGTAGGTACTATTATTACCCAAATTTTATAAATGATAAAATGAACCACAGAGAGGTTAAGCAAACGTAACCAAGGTCACACAGTTAGGAAGAGGAAGAATCAGTGTGGGAATCCGAACTGCTCAGCTCTGTAACAATCACGCTCTCCTGCGCCCCCCTGGGGAAAGCAGTGAGAAATGACGGAAACCCTACAATTCCAGCAGCATCCAATGTGAGATTGTCCGGGCGAAAATCTAAGCCTCCTCCCATCCTGAAAATCTAAAGACCAAGAGCACAGACTGCGGAGAATGAGAGCAGATAAATGCTGATACAACTGGGCGGCGCGGGGGACCCCGCTCCTGCCCCCCTGGGTCCAGGCTCATAGGCCAGACAGCTCAGCGCACTACAGCTCCGTCCCCGCTGAGACCAGCGCGCCATGTGTTTTATTAAAAGGAAGTGTTTACCCGGCCTACTCCTGGCAGGGCTGCGGCAGCAGTTTATTAGGACTTCATTTGGAGTGTAAATTGATGCCGGTTTATAAAAAAGGCTCTGCAGAGCAGCTCCGTCGGGATGGCCCCAATCCACAGCACGGGGCATGTGAGGCTTTAACTAAATCATTGATTTCCCTCCGGAAGAGCAGCCCAGAGATGGGCCACTCATTTTGCTGCTCAGTTGCTGTCTTCCCGGCACATGGAGGGCAAAGGTGGCTAGATTCTCCCTTCCCTCCTGTCTCCATCCCTGTCTGTACACACGCGCACACACACACACATGCACACACCCCACTGACTTCTCTGAGTGCCATTCTGGAAGGTTAGCCCAAGAAGGCCAGAAAGGTCTGCAAATTATCGGGCTCCAAGGGGGCATTTGAAAGCTCCCTGATTGTTGGTCCAATGAGTGTTTCAGCTACAGTAGATGGCGGTGATTACAAGCCCCATCTCCAGAGCCAGAGGGCTTTGGGTTCAAAGGTGACCTTGAGCTTGGGTTGGCAGATTTACCAAACAAAAATACAGAACACACAGTTAAATTTGAATTTCAGATAAACCATGGATAATTTTTTTTATGTATAAATATGAGACATATGCACCTGGAATTTGAATTGATCTGGGTATTCCTACATTTTATCTGGCAGCACCACCATGGGCGGGAGACTGTCCTGTAAGCCTCAGTTTCCTTGTCTGTAAAATCTCATGATTCTTAGGAGGATGACAAGGAGCCCTGCCTGTAAAGTACTTAACACAGTGGCCAGTATGGTGTTAGTGCTCAACAAATGTTACCAGCTATGTTCCTTATTATTGTTGTTAATAATTGTACATGATCCGATCTACAGCCTATTGTGGTCATTTGTCTATATCTTCATCACTACACAGTGTCTAGACCAGTGATTTTCAACCTTTTTTATCTCATGGCACACTTGAACCTCCAGTTAAACTTCCACAGCTCACTTAAATGACACCAGTTGAAAAACCACTGCTCTAGACTCACTAGAAAACCAAGACTATTCTAATGTTGTGTCCTTGATGCCGAGAAAGTTTCTGGAGCAGAGTTGGTTCCAGTAACACATGCTAAACAACTTAATTGATTATCAGTTTAACAATTGTGAAAACTCAAGAGCCAGTAAAAGAAAAATCAGTGAGTCTGGGATTATTTACTCCCAAAGTCAAGATTCTTGACTTTCAAAAGGACAGACAGACTCTGGGTGCATCCCAGCACAATGGGAGGCCAAGGCAGGAAGATTGCTTGAGCTCGGGAGTTCAAGACCAGCCTGAGCAAGAGCAAGACCCCTGTATCTACAAAAATAGAAAATTAGCCAGGCATAGTGGCATGAGTTTATAGGCTCAGGTACTAGGGAGGCTGAGGTGAGAGGATCCCCTGAGGCCAGGAGTTAGAGGTTACAGTAAGCTATGATGATGCCAGTGCACTCCAACGTGGGAGAGAGAGAAAGACCCTCCCTGAAGGAAAGAGAAGGAAGGAAGGGAAGGAGGAAGGAAGGGAGAAATGGAAGTAGGGAAGGAGTCACTTGGCCAAGCCTAATGGGGAAGGAGAGGACACCCCCCACAGAAGAGGTGGATATGAGTGGATAATAATCCCTCATCGTACAGTAAATGTCCAACTTGGAGGAAAGAGCTAACTTAAGAGCTAAGAGAGAATTCTGGGTGGCACCTGTGGCTCAAGGAGTAGGGCACTGGCCCCATATGCCAGAGGTGGTGGGTTCAAACCCAGCCCCCATCAAAAACTGCAAAAAAAGAAAGAAAATAATAAAGAGAAAGGTCTTTCTTTTTCTTTCTTTTTTGCAGTTTTGGCCAGGGTGGGCTTGAACCTACCACCTCTGGCATATGGGGCCAGCGCCCTACTCCTTGAGCCACAGGCACTGCCCTTCTTCATAGTTTTCTAACTCAACTTTTCCTCAACTCTTTCCTTTAGCCTCAATAAACATGATCATCTCACACTCAAAGGAAAGAAAGAAAGGAGGGATGGATGGAAGTGGAAGGGATGGATGGAGGAATGAAAATTAAAACAAAATCTCTCTCAACCTTACTTCCTCATTGCTCTTCTCTTCATGACACTCTTTTTTTTCATTTAGGGTTTCTTTTTTTATAGTGGTATTGAACAAATACTTTAATTCCAATATTCATGTGTGGATAATACATGTGCTCTAATTTTTCTTTCTTTTTTAATTTCAGATTAATATGAGGGTACAAATGATTAGGTTACATTATTTGCATTTGTTAGGTAAAGTTCAAGTTGTAGTCAAGCCCTTCACCCTGGGGGTGTGCTGTATACCCTTACATTATGCCCTGTAGGTGAGAGTTTCCCAATCCCCCTCCCTTCACCCCTATCCCCTTTCTCTCCTCCTCCCTCAACTTGAATTTAATTCTGTTTTTCTCTCATGTGGGGTGTAGTTGTTTATCTGTTGGATTCATGTTAGTATTGACTATATTGGATACTTGCTTTTTCATTCTTGTGATATTTTACTAAGAAGAATGTTCTTCAACTTCATCCAGGTAAAGACAAAGGATGTAAAGTCTCTATCTTTTTAGGGCTGGATGGTTTTCCATGGTATACCACAGTTTATTAATCCATTCATAAGTCGAGGGGCACTTGGGTTGATTTCACCCTCTTGGTGATTGTGAATTGAGCTGTGATGAACACTCCCTTGCAAATGTTATTATGGTAAAATGTGTTTTGTTTTGTTTTTTTATTTTTTTTCCTTCTGGGTATATACCTAGTAATGGGATTGCAGAATCAGATGAATGGTGTATTTTGAGTTCTTTGAGGATTCTCCATACTCCTTTCCAAAGAGGCTGTATTAGTTTGCAATTCCATCAGTAGTGTAAAAATGTTCCCTTCTCTCCACATCCATGCCGGCATCTGTAGCTTTGGCACTTTGTGATGTGGGCTGTTCTCACTGGGCTTAGATGATTTCATGGGGTGGTTTGATTTGCATTTCTCTGATGATTAGGGACGAAGAGCATTTTTTCATGTGTTTGTTGGTGTGATGCTTTTTTTTTTTTAAATATAGGTAATGTACAGCATCGACAGGCTACACAATTCACCCACCAGACTGGCAAAAATGAAGACTTTGATAGGATGAAATATTCCAAGAGTGTGGGGTCAGAGACAGACATTCCTGGTGACAATTCAGCCTCATTGGAGAGAAGTTTTAAAATACCTTTCAGAATTTAAATTACACTTGCCCATTGACTCAGCAATTCTACTTCTAGGAATTTATCCAACAAACATCTTTACACTTTTTTTTTTAAGATTGTAGACTAATGGTCATTACAACTGTGTTTGCAAGAAAAAAAATCTATCTATAAGTATGATGTGGTTATCTAATACCCTACTTAGGCATTAAAAGAATAAAGTTGATTTATATGTTGTGATATAGAAACTTCTCTGAGATAAATAAAGTTGGGGGGATGTTGAAGAGTGTAAGTAGCAGGCCTTCATCAGTGTATATATGTTACCTTTCTACAAGGAGTATAAGAAACTGCTCATAACATTTGCCTCTTAGGAAGAGAACTGGGAAAGAGAGAGTTTTCTGGAATGAGAAAGAGCCAACTTTCCATTGTATACCATTTTGTTTTATTGACTATTTTGCTATATCCATTAATTACTGTTTTAATTTTAAAGTATTAAAAATATCTAAGCTAAAGTAATGTTAAAAATATTTTACATGTTTTTTCTATTATAAAATAATACATCTTGCAGAAAAAAAAACCCAGCATACAAAACCAATTATTTTTTTAAAAGGAAAGAAAAGGCTCCTATAATTCTATCATCCAGATATAACCATTGGTAACATTTTAATGGATATTCTACCATTTTTTTTAAAGGATTCAGAAATTTCATCTACCATTTTTTTTTTTTTTGAGGTGGGCTCTTGCTTATTGCCCAGTCTGGCCTTGAACTTCTAGATTCAAGTGATCCTTTTATCTCAATCTACCTAGTAGCTGGGATTTCAGGCATGTGCCACCATGCCTAGTTAATTTTTTGTTAATTTTTGTAGAGATGGAGTCTTACTGCATTGCCCAGGCTGGTCTCAAATTCCTATCCTCAAACAATCCTCCCCCCTCAGCCTTCCAAAGTGATAGAATTACAGGCACGAGCTTGGCCATATATCTTTTTAAAAAACATATTTAACTATACATTGTGTACAGTTTCTCACACCATTAAAATAGATTTCTGAATCACAATAGAGCTATGCCATAATGTATTTAATTAGACCCTTAATGTTGGACATTGACTTTTCTAGATTTTTTTAACTGTTATAAATAATGCTACAGTAAACACCTTGCATGTACATACATTTCAGATTATTTCCTTAGTGAAAATTCTTTGCTATGAAATCCTGGCTCAAAAGCAGGATGTGTTTATTTTAATCTATGTTGACACAGAAAACATATTAAGAAAAAAATCAAGAAAATAATTAAGACATAAAGCAGTGTGATTTATTTCTGCACATGTATATCATGTATGTGATACCCACAATACACATTTTCTATACATATATCTATATATTAGATATGTATATACCTCTATATACATCTATCTTTATATGTATTTATCTAAATATATGATATAAAAGATTGAGAAGAGACACACCAAAAAGCTAATAATCCTTCTGTGAGGTAGGTGGGATCTAATTTTCCTTTTCTTCTTTTTGCCTCTATTTTCCAAAACATCCGTTGTAGTGGACGCTGTGGTGTGCTGTCCAGATTCCTGCATAGGACTTCCCCAGCTGCTAGGAATGCTGGCCACTGAAAGCTCTCAGCTGAGACCCTTTCCAGGCATATCCTCCACTGAAAGCAGCCTCATCCAGGGTCACACACACTTCCTGGGGGTGTCTGCATCTGATGCCTGGTCCCTTTCCTCAGTACCCACTCCAGAGCTCCCATGGAGTTAGCTGAGGTCTTTGTTGCAACTGCATCATGGCCCAATTTCTCCATTTCCCAGGAGAGTATGATTCTGAGTGTACTCCCCAATAAAATGCATGCAAACCCCTCTCTTAGAATCTATTTTCCAGGTAAACCAAACTACAGTGTATAAAATGAATGCTTACTAATTTGGTGATGAAGACAATTTTTAATTGAAAAAAAAAATTCCTTTAAAAATACCCTCAGTTTTTGGTCTAGATGATTGTTCACTATGAAAAATTGCCTGTTCTCCAAAGTGACCAGTAATGTACCATGATGTCTCTTCCCCAGATCATGTTGGGAAAAGCTGAAGGCAATTAATCAATTAGACTTTTTGTCTTCCAATAAATCCCCTTCCCATGGTGCCTGACCCTGACCAACTGACATTTCCATAACATACTTGCCACCTTACGTATGTTAAATGACTTCTTATTGTCCTAAACTTGAAGATTTTAATCTCATATATTAAGCCAGCAGTGCCCAGTAATTCCCTGAATGCATTTTTATTGACTTTGTAAATCAGACTTCCCCACATCAGGGACTGTGACTAGGAAAGAGGTGTTTGTCTGTGAAATTGGCTGGACACAGACCATTGACTATGATGATAACCAGTGATTTGTGGGGCCAGATAGACAAGCCACATGCACTAAGCAGATTAAAATATTACTAAACAAAAAGGTTCCATTACCAGGAATACTGTCAAAGGGCAGCAGGATGTTTGTGATAAAGGACAGAAAACAAACCAATTCTAAGTCTGGAAAGAAGCCCATAAAAGCACTTTGCCCTCTCTTCAGCCAGCCAAAGAGAAAGTGTGGGAATGCTAAACACAGCTAAGTAAACCAATTTCCAGAAGCTCTTTAGAAAAAGTCACAGAAAGCTTGGCCATCTCCTCGCCTGGGCCTTTATTCATACCTCCTGGCCTCCTGCAGCAGAAATTATTTACAAAAGGTGCATTTTAAACAGCTTCATAGAAGGACATTATTCTGGGGGTCCCCCTCACACTGAGGACAAAATCCAGTAAAACATAGGTCTGTTCCCTGTTCTGACTTTGGCTTTTGTCATTCTCTTTATCACTCCTTTCCAGCCACATCAGCCTTTTTGCTGCTACTCTAATAACACTAGCACATTCTGGCCTCAGGGCCTTTGCACCTGCCATTCCTTCTGCCTGTATTGCTCTTTCCATAGATACCCACACTGTACATCATTCCTTCACTCTGAGAAATACATTATTAAGTGATTTTGTCATTGTGTGAACATCATAGAGTATACTTATACCAACCTAAATGGTCTAGCCTACTACACACCTACGCTATATGGTATAGCCTATTGCTCCTGGGCTACAAACCAACACAGCATGTCACTTTACCAAATACTGTAGGCACGTGTAACACGATGTAAGTATCTGTGTATCTAAACATAGAAAAGGTGTGGGTAAAAATACAGTATTAGTCATCTTATGGGACCGCCATTGTGCATGTGGTCCATGATGGACCAAAGCATTGTCATGTAGTGCATAACTATTGACTGTGAACTGATATCATATTACATACTTGTATGCTTTAGTTGTTTATTTTAAGCCTTGCCCCTCCAGAGAACAGAATTTTTTGTCTTTTGTTCGCTGCTATATCCTCAGCACCTAGAGCAGTAAGTGCTCAAATATTTGTTGAATAAATGAATTAGGCATCCTCCAACTCCCTTTCTTTTGCCTTCATCTAAATGGTCTAATTCATTCATATATTTGTTCAACAAATGTTTGTTGAGGACCTACAATAAGCCTAGCACTGTGTGGAGTGCTGGTTCTCATAAGGCTTGGATGCTATGTATGAAATTATAATGCTCTGTTAAAACTTAAGGTGCAACTTAGCAATATGTCAATACAGTTGCTGAAAAGGATCATATGTGTGTCTTTTTGTTACAGCAAACAAGGAAGATAAGTATCTTACATATAATGGTGAGATGATTGTCACAGTTGTTTAACCCCCTGCTCCGGATTAAATTAAGTTAAACATAAAATTCTTTTCCTCAGTCTCACTAGCCACATTTCAAGTGCCCCCAAACCATAGGTTGGACAGCTCCAGTGAAGATCTTAGAACAGATGGGCACGTACTGCCCTGTGCTTCCCTCTTCCCCTAGCTGGGAGATGGTAACAGAAGAGTTGACTCAGAGATGGAAGCCACATATCAGGGTCACAAAGCCACCCTACCCACCTTTGAACTGTAGTATAAGAAAGCAATTAACTTTAGTTCTGTTGAAGCCTCTGTATTTTCTGTTCCCTTTGTTGCAGCAGTTTAGCCTGCCTATCCCTTAACTAATACACATTTTAGCGCTCCTGTTTCAACTGTTCTGTAAGCCCAGAGACTTCCAGTACCTCCCACTTTCAAACCTTTATCCTGGCTTCATCTGCAAAAACAACTTTCATTATTAATAATATAATACAATCAGTATAGTATTTCCCAGCATGCACTTTCTTTGGAGAATCACTTCACCCATTCTACAACATTTCATCCTGATGTCCGCTATTTCAAAAAATTCTTAACCTTGGACTCCAATGGAAGCCTAGGATGGGAAGAGATTGCTCAGATTTGAATTCGGCCTCCAGACCAGGCATGGTGACTTACACCTGTAATCCTTGCACTCTGGGAGGTCAAGGCAGGTGGATTGCTTGAGCTCACAGGTTCGAGACCAGCCTGAGCAAGACTGAGACCCTGTCTCTAAAAATAGCTAAGTGTTGTGGCAAGCTCCCTTAACCTCAGCTACTTAGGGGGCTGAGGCAAAGGATCACTTGAGCCCAAGAGTTTGAGGTTGCAGTGACCTGTGACAGCACAGCACTCTACAGAGGGTGACAAAGTCTCAAAAAAAATAAAAATAAATTCAGCCTCCACTACTGTAATGGTTAATCTCATGTGTCAACTTAACTGGGCCATGGAGTACCCAGATATTTGGTCAAGCATTATTATGGGTGTGTCTGTGAGGATGTTTCTGATGAGATTTACATTGTATCAATAGGCTAAATAAAGCAGATTGCCTTCCCCAATGTGGGAAGGCCCCATCTAATCCATCTGCTAAAGGTCTGAATAGAACAGAAAGGCTGACCCTCCCAGAAGAAAGATGAAATTCCTTCAGCCTGACAGCTTTCCAACTGCTGATTCTCTTCTGCCTTTGGACTCAAACTGAAGCATTGATTCTTTCTGGGTATCAAATCTGCTGGTTTTCAGACTTAAATTTACACCACCAGCTCTTCTGAGTCTCCAGCTTACTGATGGCAGATATTGGGATTTGTCAGCCTCTATAATAGTGTGAGCTAATTCCTTATAATTAACAAATAAAGGAATGAATGAATGAATGACTATCCTACTGGCTCTGCTGTTTCTCTGGAGAACTCTGACTGATACTGACTACTAAGTAACTGTGTAACCTCTGTGCCCAGTTGCCTCATTTGTAAAATGGAGACGATAATCCTCTACTAAATGTTAGTTATTATTGTTATTGACATTACAAGACAAACATTAACAAGCATTGCTGGGAGGAAAACACAAGCCACAGAAGCATGTGCAGGGAAACTTCAAATTCAAGTAAATTCTTTGCTGGGCCCCTCAGCATTCAGAGCAACCCTTTTATCATGCCCCTGGTCATCTCCAGCCCCTGTTCCCCTCAGCAACTGACAAGCTTCAAATCCATATCATCATCTCCTCTGCCCCCACATTAGCCCCAATCCCCTTGGATTAGACCCTGCTTTGTGTTTCATGAAGAAAATTATGGCTCTCAGGCATGAATTTGCTCATTAATTTTGTTTTATGCCCTTGTCCTTTTGATCTTGTGCCCTCTCCCTCCTTAGGGACAATCTCCCCACATTAACTTTTCTCTCTTTCTTGGTTTCTAGCTTCTCCTTTTCCAACAGCTCCTTCTACTTTAACCAAAAACCATTAAAAGCATTCCTAGGTCCTGCCCCTTCTTGGTGCCCTCTTCTCTTCCCTCCCCACCTGTCAGGCTCCTACAAGCGCTGCCCTGCTCCTGCCACATCATGATTTACTGCCACTCCCTCCGAGGCAGCCAGGAAAGAGAATGGGCCATGCAGATTGCTGAGGAAAGAATTTTTTAGACAGGGGAATTAAAGAGCACAGGCGCACAGGTGAGAATGTGCTTGGATTGCTCAAAGAACACACAGGCCAATGTGGACAGAGAGAGAAGGGCTGTGAGAGTGGGACGCAAAACTGGGGCAGCAGGTGTGGTCCAGACATGGTGGTAGGGAACTGACTTTGACTCTTAATGGAATCGGTAGGGTAGGGTTTTGAGGAGAGAAGTGACAAGCTCTGACTTACGTTGTAAATGTGTCCTCTTGCAGAGAAGCAAGAGCAGAGATAAGGAGGTGCACCAGAAGGCAAGAGAAGAGAGCACGCAGACCAGAATGGAGATGCAGTTTGACACTGGATTGATTTTGGAAGCAGGACAAAGAGGACCTGCTGGTGTTTTGGACATAGGCTGTGTGGGAAAGGGAAGCATGAAGGATGCCCCCAAGGCTTTGTCCTTTCTCACAGCCATACACTGATCCTGTAGCCACCTGGCCTCCTCCTGCTCTCCCTCCTCCCGGGTGTCATAAGCCTTATGTTTACAAGATCCTCAAATTTAAATGTCTGGGCTAAATGGCTCCATAAAATTGCAAAGGTAAGTACATATGATGACACTCTGAAGTCCATTTCAGAAAAGAGTTCCAAAATTGCTGTGAAGGGTGGAGTAGGCACTGATGTCACTGCATACCTTCCCAAGGGGTGTACTTCAAAGGTGGCCACAGTGACATTCAGGAATGAGATATGCAGCACCTTTTCTAGTATGAGTTCACAACTTAATTGTCCAACCTTGGACATAATAAGATAATCATAACAGGAAGATGGGGGAGAGGAAAGGGGTGAAGTGAAAACCAGTTAAATCTTCATCCTTCACAGCTGGCTGACAATAAGATAATGTCCAGTTAATACATCAAGACATAACAGTTTTCAGTACAACCTTTTTGGAAGGAAGTATGGAGAAACCTCAAAGCACTCAAGCTAGACCTCCCATTTGATCCTACAATCCCATTACTGGGCATCTACCCAGAAGGAA